>CM034152.1:633558964-633729536 GCA_019776745.2 Taxus chinensis
GTGAGTCCAACAGAAGCGGGCACATATCATTTTCCTGTTCTTGACCATTTGTAGTACCAGAAAGGTTGTTTCATCACCTGCTTCCAATGTTGACTTGAGGCTAGTTGTTCACATAATGCCTTTTCACGGACAGCTTGGTGACCTTAATTTTGATGTCATATTCCATGACATGAGTGAATCCATACGCATGTCTCATTTAGGTCTTTGTTTAGACAGCAGTCCTTTGACTACCACATGAGGAGACCACTAATTGGATCTTGTTGTGTGAGACTAAACGTGCTGAATTTCGTTAAGCTCCTGATGCACTGCAAGGAATGCTTTCATGAAAGATACCTAGTTTTAATATTCCGCCAAAGCCCTTGCAAGGAAGAAAGTGACTATGTTAATTTTAATCCCTCTTGTTTTGCGTTACCAAGATTGTCGACACATTGTGTCTCCACCACCGAGGCATATAGCATGAAAGTCCTTGGAGAATTATGGATTGACGAGAGTCAGAGCTTGAGATATAGCCTCTTTATTGCCTCAAAACTTGCCTGACTTCAGATATTCACTTAAAAATGTCATGCTCTTCTTCCACAACACCAGTATTTACTTTACGAGAGCTGCCCCAAAGTTTGAACAAACCTACGGAAAAAAAATGTCCTTCCTTAAGAATATTTGCAGAGGCTGCTTGTGACTTGGCAATGGCAATGCTCGAATTGCTTCAACTCTTGCTGGGGCAATCGTCCACTCCTCCTTTGACAAAATATGGCCTAGAATTTCCTTCTTGAGCGTCAAGAATATGTTTTTTTGGGATTCAATGATACCACCAAATCTCGTACACCTGTGAAATACCTACCTCAGATGAAAGAGGTGATCGCTTCTTTTGGAGAATAAGTGATGTCGTCACACGATATACCAAAACTATTTTATGATCAGCCCGTTGAATGCATCCATGTCACTTTGGAAGTTCTCGAGCATTTGATTAGCCCAAATGGAATTTCTTATAAGGACGATGTGCCCTTTGGTGGTTGGTGAAATCCTTTCTTACTGGTCATCTTCTTTCACCTTATTTGATTATACCCTGAGTAGACTCTAGGAGAGAGAATCTCTCCGAACTAGGATAACCACTTGCAATATTTGTTCCATTGAAGGAAGTGGGTAATGGTCTTGAGAGATGCCCTATTAAGGTCTTCAGGAGTCCACACACAAACCTTTTCTCTTGCTCTTCTCTTGACCAGAACCAAGTTTGTAACCCAGCTTGCAATTGCTTGATCAGGAAATATAATCCTTGCGCTCAATTTAAGCTTGTATTAACTCTTTTCTCATTAGAGGTCAATCTGTTGAGGGTTGAATGGTCTCTACTTCTCTTCCTCCTTGAATGGGCTTAGAATCTAGGGTCCAAATTCTATGTTTGTTTTGTGCCAACTTTTCGGATTGAATCCTCTCAAGTCTTCTTAGCTCCAAAGTGAAGACATCTGAAATTATTGGAAAAGCTGTTATGAATCTGATTTCTTCCTGCTCAGTGGCCACTTTACCATTTTGAAGTGTTCTACCTCCAACTAGAATTGGCTCTATATTCTATATCTCTGACCTGTCTATGTTAGCCTTTTCTTATGGAACTGGTCGTTAGTGTTTGAAAAGATAGACCTCCTAATGTTTTACTAAACCTTAAGGAAGCTTTGTTTCCATAGCTTACACTACTGATCCCCATACTCTGCTCTAGTCTATCCTGATTCCTAGCTGAGAATTAACCTCTTTTTTTTCCTGCCAAAAAATGACAATACTGTGATCATTTTCAAACACCTCCGCTTGTTGTTATTATCTAGAACTTGCTGGCCTCCACAATCACATGGATATTGTGGTTGCGGTTTTTTCCTTCTTATGTTGTCAACCACATCAAACGTTTCTCCAACTGTTGTAGAGCCTTCATCGCGCGGCTTCATTTTTTCTTCCTGGGTATGGGACATGATTGTTGAAAGCTTTGAAATCCTTAATTGAGTCACATACCTTGTTCTTGTAGTTATTCAGCAGGTATTCTTGTAGGCATGTTTGTCCCCTAACCTTGGTTTTACGATTAGCTCGCTATCCCTAAACACCTGCAATTATTTATTGGCCCTCTTTCCCTGGCCCATTGAAGTCCAATGATCAATGCCTCGTGTTCAACCGTTTTGTTTGAACAGGAAAATTTTGAAATGAAAAGCTAAAAAATATTTCGATTTGTCTTGTGGTTGAAATCAACATTTGCACCACCCTCACCACCTTTTCCTCTTCTTGAACCATCGAAAAATAGTTTCAAACTTTGTTGATCTCCCTTGTTCAGGCTGAAATGATTGTCGGGGAATGGGTTGAATTTTCTTCTTGTACACAAATACCGGCCCCAATTCAGAATTTCTTCAATTTCCTTGTATGGAGTAAAATTCATGCCTCTTGTTTCTCCCAATTCATCCCAAAAGTCCAAATCAGGAATTACTCGACCTTAGTACCTATTCTAGATCATTTGAACAATCTTGATCAAAGGCTGAGAAATTTGCATTGATAGAACTTGGCACATGAGGTATCAATATGGAAATTGGAAATTGGTTCTGAACTGATTTATTGCTTGTGCCCCATACCTCATTCCTGAAAAACATTTGTGACCAATATGTAGATAAATATCCAATGATTTTGTTTAGTAAGTCTCTTGAAAGACACAACATTAAAAGAGTGGCGGACAGGTCAATGACAGACACATCTTGTAGACCATGTAACATCTAGGACAAGCATGTAGGTGGTTAGGCTTAGAACCTTTATATTGGACCCCAACTTGGTCGAAATGTGTTCCATTTTCAACTGTACTACTCCTTTCAATACTGGCTCATATTTCAGACCCAGTTGATCCGCTATTTGCAAAGGCATCATATAACTACTTGCCCCAGAATCAATCATGTAATTGTGTACTAGTTTATCCCCAATGACTAATGAAACATAGAATGGAGGGGGTTTCAAAACTTTACCTTGCTATCTTCCATGATTCCCTTCAAGCTAAACAGCATTTGTGAGGACCTTCTGTTACATATGAACTTTCTGATTATGATAGTCGACCAATTCTTATCATGTAGCTTGTTAGAAGATTATCTTGGCCTTAGCATCGCCATATCTCCCACATTGGAAATGTTGACATGTTGTCTTCTTCATTTGAACGATGATGTTGAAAGGGAATGATCTGTCCCTATTGTTGTCCCTTACTTGGTGCAACATGTTTTGGAGCTTGAATACGTGTATGTATTGCTACAATAGGTACCTTAGATAATTTGGCACATTTGGAGCTGCATTTGGTCTATGACCTTGTTGCATAGGAGTAGGCTGAAGAAAAAATTGGATTAGAGGTTTTCCTTTTGTGCTTCTCTTCTGTGATCTTGTGTTGGCAACACCACCTTGAAAAGGATGTTGGTTAATCCCTAGACATAGTCTATGTTGCCAATTAGCCAATGTGGTTTCTATTGGAGGTCCTCCGTGTGTTCTTGCTATTGATCCCTTCTTGGCGTGTTCTTGAGACACACTCATGGTTTGCACCATCAAGCTTTGATTTAGTGCACCATTGAAAACACTTGATGATTATGCGATAGTTTGCAGGGGGAACACCAGTAGTACTCCTGTGCATGTGTTTTGCATTGCGAACCAAGTCTCTTGAGGATTTTAGCATTGGATCATACGGTCAAATAGCCTGGTGCGTGAGCTTGTCATGGTTTTGGTTGTGATTTGGCAGCCTGATTTGGTGGTCTAGTTGTTGGTATGGGGGCTTATCCTGTATGTGCTTGCGGCTGATGATACGGTCTAGAACTTTGAGCTGTGTCTTGATAGCACTTAGGCCCATTTCCAAGGGTTCTACAGCTATTTCATAACCTACTGCAATTCCTTTGAAGTATGTGCAGAAGTCGCTGCCTCATTATTGCTTTGATTTCTAGGAGTTGAATGGGATTCAACTCAGGTGCTTGAATGTGTAGGATTTCACATCTCTGAATTATAAGAGGAATTGTGGCTAGGTTTGTGCAAGCTTTCCAGCTTAGATCAAATAGTTCTATTCTCTAAATAGATATTTCATAGGTGCGAAGTGTTTTCCTCCCATGATTATATATCATGGCTATGTCTAATTTATAGCCTTTCGAAATAACAGAATGGCACCTTCGGAAATGGTTTAACAACTTTGGGAACCGTAATCCATGTCCATTGGAATCTGATTGTTGAAATCTGTCATTGTCATTAGTATCTCTGTTGCATTGTTGTCAGTTGTTCAATAAAGAAAAAATTGTCTTCCCTCTCCGAATTGTTGCAAAGACCTGAAAACAGTTGGTTCTACTTCGTAATAGCCCTAAGCTAGGCTTATAAACTATGAAGGCCTTACCATTTGAAAGACGAAGCCAACAACTTGGACTGCAAAAGCCATCTCAATATTTCAGGATTGCACATGTTATTTGCAATATCCGGATTGTTGTCAATAGGAGTAGTAGTATTGATTTTCTCTTTGAAATAAGTATTTTTAGCACTACAACATGGAATCTGATTCTGACATGAAGGTGAGTTGGACTACTTCCTGTGAAATTGAAAAAGGGATTAGTGTATAGATGTACCATGATTGATTAGCCTGAGAAAGAACTTGGTTTCAATGTAGAAAAAGGTTACCAGGTGAGAGATGAGTTGATCTTTGTGGTAACTCTCCCTATCCTTCCTCTTCCTGGTGATAGTTGAAAGTGGCAAATAGCCCCTCTCTCCGTATCAGACCCGTTTTGTTTCTTCTTATGTACCTAGGAAAAATTTTGGTGCTACCCCGCTAAATTCTATCCCCCCCTTCGAGCCACCAAAATGTTGTTAGAGAATGAGCTAAAAAGGTTGGATTCTACCAAGTTACATAAGCAAACCTGACAATATAAAAATAATGATTTAAAACTTGGAAGACCCCGAAAGATAGTGTCGTCCAATTCGGTTTATTGGGTCTTGTTGTGTAGCTCTAATTGCCCAAAAGGTATAGGTGAAATCGGTCATGTAAGCACCTATAAAACCTGAAACTTGGGACATGCTCCACACCTAGGAAACTGAAATTACAAAAAAACTATGAAGTTTTGAAAGTCAAAATATCAAAAATCTAAAAAATACCTTTGAAGATATACCCCTGACTATCAAACTAGTTAAATTTTGAACTGTTTTGCGCAGTTAAGCCCTTGAAAATCAATTTTGGATGTCAGCCTGAAGGTGAAAAAAAAAAATGTAAAACTTGCAATTTCTATGTCAAAATTTCTTGAAAATTCCTTCAAATCTTGTGGAAAGACCTCTTGTGTTTCCTACCGGGTGTGCCAAAACTGTTGATGGTGAATCACAACACCCCTGAATGTATGCCAACTCAATGGGTTGAGACTCTCAACTGTGATTTTATAACATGGATCTTTTCCCAACTTGGGACCTGCGAATAGGGGGGGGGGGGGAGGAAAGATTCCGGAGAAGGCCGGTTCCTATTCCTTGGTTAGAGCACACATAAAACTGTAGAGAGGGCATACTAAAAAAAAAACCTAATCTAACTTGCCAAGGAGACAGGGTAAGAAGAGATAAAAATAACCTAAACTAACAAAAATGTGATGCACCGAAGGCAGGAAGGAATAAAGAAACACGTCTTGCCAATATACACAAACACTAAATGGCAATGCAAAACAGGCCAGATAACAAAAATTTGTAGGAAAAGATCCGGAGGAGGATGCAAATGAACCTAGATCGGGTTGAGAATCATACACAAACATGTATTATTTTCTCCAATAGTGATACCCAAAATACACTACAAAATGCCAAGGAGGTAGAGTTACTTACAGGTTAGATGGGAGTTTGAACTCCACAAATTTCCTGCCAAGAGATGAAGGGAGGGGAAAAAACCCGAATGTCCAACTTATACAAGAAGCCTCTTCTTAAAATGATAGGAAGGAAGAGAGAGGGAAGAGAGAGTAAGTCCAATCTACCCAAACCACCTTAGGTATATGTGTTTATTCATATCATTATGGTGGTAGGTGAGACCCTAGCCAAACCCAAAAAGTGGAAAATTGTACTTTGCATTTTTAAAAACTTGTGCTCACCATTTTTGTAATGGACAGAGGACCTTGATAGCTTTCCAAAAAGTCCAACCTGGTGTGTTGAGCTCCCTGCTGAAAAGTATGGCCATTGATACGACACAGGGTTTACTTCATAGCGGGGTGGGTGTCAACCCTAAAAGGTTGGGCCTCATGAAGGATGCACCTCGGCACAATCCATCTCATGTCAACATACTCTTAAGTGTGATATAGGCCCTGAAATGTGGTGTGACCTCTTGTTGATTGCCACCTCCAACTGTGCCGGTGCACAACTTTTTACGTGTCGGACACATTGTGACTTTTGCACCTCCACCGCACCTGGTTGTTAACTTTTTACGTTTGACACCTTGTGATTGCTCAACCTCCAATCCTACACTGGGTGACTGTGGCACATTTAAATAAATGTTGGTTTTGAGTTTCTTTGATTTCCATATTCTTTTGTTTGTCTCTATTACCCGGGGGAGCTCTATTACAACAATACTTTCAGAGCTAAGCCAGTACCTTAGGGTAATAATTAGATGAGGGGGAACTCAGATATATTACATGTTGAAAGCCTAATCTATTACTTTGCACCAAGAAATGCCTAAAGAATTATTGATTATTGATCATTGATGGAACACCCAAATCTGTAAAAGCGGCCTTCATAAAAGGATAGTTCATACGCTTCGTGAGCATCTTTTCACGGCTATGCTTCAGTCGATCATGTAAAATATCTGTAAGCAGTTAAGATCACTTATGTCCTTGTGATGACATGGGTTTTTATCAGCAAATAAAATCAAGACCCCCACTGCATAAAAGGGTGATTGAAATTAAAAGCGCAACGGCAACGAAGCAAGATGTTCTTTTCCAACAAAGAAACCACATTTATTAACCCACTTTTTATTCAATTCAAACAGTCTTTGAATAGGGTAGGAAAATATTAACATGATTTCTAATTTAAAGTTGTAGTACATGCTGAGAAATGACTCCTGTAGGTCCTTCATGGAATGATGATAATATTTGGAAGGTGATAGGACTCAACACACAAGCAAGATCCATTGTTCATATCCCTTGTTAAACAACACAACATCAACGAAAAGATAGGAATAGCTGGTAATCTAAATATCTCATGTATTCTTATCCATACCTTCTAGATCGGTGCCATGCTTAGTAGTTAACCAAACAGTCATCCACCTGAATTCTTGGATCTCATGAGCTGGTTCAGTGCTGATTTTCTCGTTGTTGAGAACATGATATTTGATTGGTTGAGACGTAATTTCAGCCTGCTATCTAAATATTGGTTCTATAAAATTGTTGTTTTTTCCATATCAGCAAATGAGATGTTCACTAAACTTTACCTCGAACTGTTTAGTAAACCTAGATAAACAATATATTCCATAACCTTATTATCTAGCCTACTTTTTCTATTTTTTTTTTCCAATAATTCTTTATTAAAAGGACATATTCGCACGTGGAGGACAAACAAGAACGTGAATTTATTTGTTTGAAAGCATGTACTTAAAGTCTTAGTCCTATGGACTCTGAAGTACTTGTTTCGTTAATCATCCAAATTTGTCTAAAGAAAAGCAACTGGCGACTCAATATTTTCATCATTAACCTAAGTGAAAATAGTTGAGATTGTTTTTTTAGCTATTGCAAGTGCATACATGTAAAATCTTTATCGAAATTAGGGATTTTGCAAGAGTAGGACTTGAGAGATAGCTGATTAATTGCTTTTTTTTTCAAAACCTTCATTTCCTTTGATGGCCAGAGAAATTTTTTCTCTTTTAACACAAGCTGTAAAGTGTTATACAGTTTGACAATTCTACAAAATTGGAACAAATATTAATAACAAAGTTGATTTTCCAAGAAAACTTGCAATGCTTCTTATGAGACTTTGGCAATGATAGTATGATGTAGTTTTGATTCTGAAAGGATCAATTACTAAACCTTTATTAGAAACAATATGGCCCACGTAGTAATTTAACTTGCCGTTCTCTAATTAGTAATATTAGCCTTCAGTGGATTGATTTTCTAAAGATTTTTTATGTTTCACACAATACTGCCTGAATAGCTTGTACTAAAATATGCTTTTGAAATGCATGTTATGTATTTTTATTCTTGGGTTCTTGAGAATATGGTAATATCATCAAAATAACCAAGAGATACATGTATTTACCAGTTCTAAAAGCAGTCTTGCAATGTTGAAAGTTGCTTCCGACATTTGAAAGACCAAAAGGCATTCTTTTGTAGCATCGGTTACCCCCACTGGTAGTAAAAGTTTTTTGTATCTATCTTCTTCTAGGGACTAAAATATGATTACTCACCACGTACCATCCACAAAAGAGGATAAGTTGTTCTGAACTGAGACTGTTCCCAAAATCTGATCCAATTCAGGAAGTCGGGTATGATCTTGAATGAAGCTTCATGAGATCTCTTAAATTAACAAGTCTGATTTCACGTTCTTCTCCTAACAGGAACAAGATTGGCTACCCAACTTGGAATGTTAACTAGAAAAATATACCTAATTCGATCAACTTGGAAAACTCTTTCTCATCAAAGGTTCTATTTTTGGATTCCGGGCCTTCCTATTTCTATCTTACAGGATTAACTCTAGATGGGAACCGAGGTATGTTGTGTAGACTGGGATCCAATCCTTTCAGATTTTGGTATTCAAGCCAAATTACACTTTAAAATCTTGCAAAGATTAATAAATTAATTTTTAGATGAGGAAAGTACCTTTCCAAGAAAAACTTTTTCCCTTCATAACCAGATCTTTTGTAATATCAAAGGGGGTTGACCATTGTAGTCTTCAATTCTTAATGATCGGGGTGTGAGATGTCTTCCAATGTCACCAGACATTGAGGAAATTTATTTGTCTTCAACTGAATAAGCGGATACATATAAATGATGGAAATTACTCCTGGATTAAACTGCAGAGACACTCCGCTTCTTTGCTATAACTACAAATTGATCATCAATTTCAAAAACTGCATTTGATCGTTATCATGTATATAAGGCGTGATAATTAGCTTATATGAGCTGAATGTTGTTGTTTCCCCATTGGTTCCAGCAATTTGAAACTAGCAACAACTACTTCAAGTTGATATGATGCGTGTTTTCAGCTCTGGGATGATTGAATATTAATAAGCTTCAAAATTGCATTAAAAGGGGTCCTCAAACTCTGTCTATAAGAACTCATTAGTGGATTCTTACAAACCTGAAGTTTTTAACTTGATTGATAACCAACTCGAATCACCAAGATTTGTAATGTGTTGATACGCCTCTCTTTCTGGCCCAAACTAGGCCATGAATATCGCTTCGTATTCAACACAGTACAAGTGCAGTAAATTAGAGACTTAAAGCTGAGACATACCTTTCATTTTTCAGGAAGTGGGCATTCAAACTTGCTCCAGTCCTTTCTGTTCTCGCTCCATCAAAATGAAGTCTTCCAAATCCCTTCTACTGCCTCAAGGTTTTTGGATAGCAAGGAAGTATTCCTTTATCTATAATCACACCAAAATAGTTTCTTCAACCTCCTTGAAAGGATCATGAGTGTCTTCTTTAACTGTAATTGATCCAGACATAGGTTAGCAACCAGAAACACATATAATGCTGAAACCTGAGCTACCTCATCAAAATAGATTTCTCTAAGTGAGTTAAGTAGCTACGATTTGGAGAATGAGGCTCATATGGAATCTTGCAAGGTTCGGAAATGATAGTAACCTAGTTCCATAACATGTAATAAAAATAAGAAGACCAAGCTAAAGAGAGATAACCTCCTATTTTCATTGTACAAATCTTAGATAAAGCACAGGCAAAATATGGAGGTAGAACCAAAACAGAACATTTAAAGAATAGAAACATTTGGGCAAGCATGTAACGTGACCTCCAAATTTTTGATTATGACCAATCATGTTAGTTCCAGTTCAATCAAAGGTGTAAGACACTCCTTTCTATAGGCTCACTTGATGTTGAATCCTAATTTTCTACATCACTTTGAATACTTTGACTACTTACACCAATGCCCACCATGCAATTATGAACGAAATGTTTCTCCAATAATCAGTGATAAATACAATGGTGGTGGGGTTCTTGATGTCAAAAGAATTCAAATTCTCAAACCATCCACTTAACTTTTTAATACGGTCTTTTCTCAAACCTCTAAGAACCATATTATTTTCTGAACTCCTTCTTTGTTGTATTTGAAGAAATATGCCAGTTCTTTAGCTGGTTATGAGAAAGTAAATATTGTGTCCAGGAATACTTGCGCGGCCCATAGGGAGATGTTACCACTATGCTTTTTCATTACATCAACAATTTAAATAAGCAATTGTCCTTAGAGATGGAATCGACTGTTGGGGAAGCTTTACCAACAACGATATGCTTAACTGCATTGGATATATAGGGTATAGATAGTTTTCTTGATCAATGTATAGTTGTCGTGATGATTTTATCAACTGGGAAACTTGCTGGTTTTTTCGGACACAATAGGTTGTTAGTTGACTTTGGAACTGTAGATGATGTCTATTCCGTCTGTTTGATGCACCCATAAATGTCGAGGGCATACTAAAAACAACCTAATCTAAACTATGGCCAAGGAGACAGGGTAAGAGATGCATAAAAATAAACAACCTCAACTAACACATGTGATTCACCGAGAATCAAGAACACCTTCTGCCATGAACACAAACCACTAAAATGCAATCAAAATCAGGCACATAACAAATTTGTAGTGGAAGATCAGGGGATCAAATGAAAACATAGAGAGGGGCTTGAGAATCATCCCCAACATGTATTCTTTTCTCCAAATTGATACAATACCTCAAAATGCCAGATGTAGAGTTCAACTTACAGTTTAGATGTAGGTTGAACTCCACAAATTTCCTGCCAAAGAGATGAGGGAGGGGAAAAACAAGATGCAACTTTCTAAAGAAGCCTCTTCTTAAAATTTATAGGAAGAATGAGAAGGGAAGAGAGATAATGTCCAATCTACCCAACCACCTTAGTGTCTTTAATTCAGCTCATATGGTGGTAGGTGAGAACCCTCGCAAACCAAAAAGTGGAAATTTTACTTTGCATTTTTTAAAAACTTGTTTCTCAACCATTTTTTTAATTGGACAGAGGACCTTGAAGCTTTCCAAAAAGTCCAACTTTGTGTGAATCTGGAGCTCCCTGTGAAAAGTTATGGCCATTATGATATCTACAATCAGGGATCCTTACTTTTCCTATCGGGGTGGGTGTCAACCCTCAAAATTTAGGGGGCCTCTGAAGATGCACCCGCACATCCATCCTCATTCAACATACTCTAAGTGTGATATAGGCACTAAATGTGGTGTTACATCTTGTGATTTGCAGCCTCCAACTACTTGTGCCTGTGCAAAACCTTTTACGTGTCGACACCTTGTCGTCTGCAACCTCCAACCGTGCACCTGGGTGTAACTTTTTACGTGTTTGACACCGCTCTCGCTCTCTATCTGACGCCTGCGCCATGCCGGTTCCTCGCCAAAAAATCGTGTCTCGCCCTGACGGGTTCACTATCTCCCTTTAGCTGGCCGGGCGCCTTACCTATCGTTCTGTCCCTATGATCTCCTGTTTCTCTCGATCCCGTCGCTCCCGAAACTCTCCTACTGCCCTTACGTCGCGTCCTGCCGCATCCCGTGCGACCGAATCTACCCCTGGATTGAACTAGGGGGCACAAATAAATTTGGGGTTTTGAGTGTCTTTTCTTGATGTCCTATATTCTTTGTTTGTCCGCTATTTACCCGGGTAGATATATCAACAATACTTTCACTAATCCATTACTTCTGGGTGAATAATTAGATTAGGCCTCATATATTCCATGTTTGAAAGCCTAATGCTATTACCCTTTGCAACCCAAGAAATGCTAAAGAATTATCTGATATGATCATTGCTGGAACACCACATCTGTACATGCCTTCATCAAGGATAGTATCAACGCTTCGGTAGCATCTTTCAAGGTTTATCTTCAGTCGACATGTAAAATAATATGTCAGTTCAGATCCCACTTGGTCCTTTGTGGAATGACATGGGGTATCATGCAAATACAAGCAAGGACCCCACTCAATAAAAGGCTGATTAAATTAAATAGGCTGCAAAGGCAACGAAGCAGATGTCTTTTCCAACACAGAAAACCACATTTATTAACACTTTTAATCCATTCAACAGTCTTTGAACTAATGGTGGCCAATATTACATATTTCAATAATTTTTTAAAGTTGTTAGTAACATGCGAGAAATGACCTCCCTTAGTCAGGTCCTTCAATCCCTAGCGAATTAATGATACTAATATTTTTTTTGAATTTTCCTTAATCGTGTAATCCAACAACATCAACAGTCTAAAAGCAATATCCCGATTTATATCCCTTTTAGACAACACACCATCACCGAAAAGATAGGAATAGCCTTGTAATCTAAAATATCTTCATTTATTCTTATCCATACCTGCTAGCATAGGTGCCAATGCTATAAGTAGTTAACCAAATCAGTCATCCACCTTGATTCTTGGATCTCTTGAGCTGGTTCAGGTTGCTGATTTCCTCGTTGGACCATGATATTTGATTGTTGATACGTAATTTCAGCATGCTATTCTAAATCATTGGGTTCTACAACTTGTTTGTTTTTTCATATCAGCAAGTTAGATGTTCACATAAACCTTTACCCGAACTGTCTTAGTAACCCAGATATAAACATCATATTCCATAACCTTCATTATCTAGCCTACTCTTTTCTCATTCAATTCTTTATTTAAAAGGAAATATTTCGCACTTGGATGACAAACAAGAACGTGAATTTTATTGTTTGAAAGCATGTACTTAAAATTCTTTAGTCCTATGACTACTGAAAGTACTTGTTTCGTAATCATCCAAATTCTGTCTAAAGAAAGCAACTGGCTACTCAATATTTTCATCATTAACCTAAGTGAAAATAGTTGAGATTGTTTTAGCTATTGCAAGTGCATACATTGTAAAATCTTTATCGAAATTTGGGTTTGCAAGAGTAGGAGCTTGAGAGATAGCTGATTTAATTGCTTCAAAACCTTCATTTCCTTTGCTGGTCCAGAGAAATTTTTCTCTTTCTTTAACACAGCTGTTAACAGTTTGACCAATTCTACAAAATTTGGAACAAATCTTATAACAAAGTTGATTTTTCCAAGAAAACTTTGCAATGCCTTCTTATGATGAGGCAATGATAGCTATGATGTAGTTTTGATTCTGAAAGGCTCAATTACTAAACCTTTCTTAGAACAATATGGCCAAGTAATTTAACTTGAAGTACTAAAAATATAGACTTCAGTGGATTCAAAGATATTCCAAACTGCCTGCATAGCTGAAAAATATGCCTTAAATGCATGAGATATTCTTCTGGATTCTTTGAGAATATGGTAATATCATCAAAATAAACAAGATACATTTATTTACCAAGTTCTAAAAAGCCATGTCCATTGCATGTTGAAACGTTGCTCCGACATTTGAAAGACCAAAAGGCATTCTTTTGTAAGCATAGGTACCCCACTTGGTAGTAAAAGTTTTTTTGTATCTATCTTCTTCTCAGACTAAAATATGATTATCACCACTGTACCCATCCAAAAGAGATAGTTTTTCTGAACCTGAGACTGTTCTCAAAATCTGATCCATATTCAGAAGTGGGTAATGATCTTTTAATGAAGCTTCATGAAGATCTCTTAAATCTACACATAGTCTGATTTCACCGTTCTTCTTCCTAACAGGAACAAGATTGGCTACCCAACTTGAATGCTTAACTAGAAAAATAATACCTAATTCGATCAACTTGGATAACTCTTTCCTCATCAAAGGTTCTATTTTTGGATTTACAGGCCTCTATTTCTATCTTACAGGATTAACATTTAGATGTAACTCGATTGTATGTTGTGCTAGACTGGGATCAAATCCCTTCAGATTTTGGTATTTCCAAGCAACTACATCTTTAAAATCTTTGCAAAGATAATAAATTAATTTTTTAGATGAGGAACATACCTTTCACAAGAAAATAACTTTTTCCCTTCATCAACCAAGATCTCTTTGTAATTATCAAAGGGGGTGACATTTTAGTCTTCCCATTTCTTAACTGATCGTTGGTGCTGAAGATGTCTTCCCATGTAAACCAGACATGAGGAAATTTATTTGTCTTCAACTGCATAATCTGATCCATATAACTGACTGTACTATCCTGATTAACGCAGAGAACCTCAGCTTCTTGTGCCATCACCTACAACTTGATCATCAATTTCAAAAACCTTGCCAATTGCTTCGTTCTCAGGTATATAAGGCGTGATAATTAGCTAATAATGAGGCTGAATGTTGTGTTTCCATTTGTTCCAGCACTTTGAAACTAGACCCAACTACTTCAAGTTGATATGCTGCTTGTTTTTCAGCTCTGGGAATAGACTGAATATTAATAGCTTCAAAATTGTCCATTAAGTCTCAAACTCTGCTATAAGACTTCATTAGTGGATTCTTACAACATTTGAAGTTTTTAAACTTGATTGATAACCAACTCAGAATCACCAAAGATTGTAATGTGTTGATACCTCTCTTTCTGGCCCAAACTAGGCCATGAATTAATGCTTCGTATTCAACCACATTACAAGTGCATGTAAATTAGAGACTTAAAGCTGAGAATACCTTTCATTTTTCAAGGAAGTGGGCATCAAACTTGCTCCCTGTCCTTTCTTGTTCTTAGCTCCATCAAAATGAAGCTTCCAAATCCCTTCTACTGAATCACATGTTTTGGATAGCAAGGGAAGTATTTCCTTCATACATATAATACACACCAAAAATATGTTCTTCAACCTCCTTGAAAGGATCATGAGTGTCTTCTTTAACTGTAATTTCATCCATAAATAGGTTAGAAACACCATCTAATGCTGAAACCTGAGCTACCTCATCAAAATTAGATTTCTCTAAAGTTGAGTAATTAGCTACTGCATTTGGAGAATGAGGCTCAATATGGAATCTTGCCAATGGTTCTGAATTGATAGTAACCTTAGTTCCATAACATGTAATAAAAAATAAGAAAGACCAATCTAAAGAGAGATAACCTCCTATTTTCATTGTAAATCTCTAGATAAGCACAAGGCAAAATATGGAGGTAGAACCAAAACAGTAACATTTTAAAGAATAGAAACATTTGGGCAAGCATGTACGTTACCCTCCAAATTTTGATTATACCAATCATGTTAGTTCCAGTTCCATCAAGCTGTAAGACACTCCTTTCTATAGGCTCATATTGCAATCCTAATTTTTCTACAATCACTTTTGACATAACTGTGCTACTTACACCACTGCCCACCATGCAATTATGAACTAAATGTTCTCCAATAATCAGTGATAAATAAAATGGTGGTGGTTTCTTGATGTCAAAAGAATTCAAAACTTTCTAAACCATCCACTTAACTTCTTTAATACGGTCTTTCTCAACATTCTAAGAACCATATATATTTTCTGAACTTCCTTCTTTGTTGTATTTGAAGAAATATGCAGCTTAGCTAGTTCATGAGAAAGTAAATATTGTTGTCCAGGAATAATTAGAGCGTCCCATATTGAGATGTTAACACTATGCTTTTTCATTACATCAACAATGTTAAAATAAGCAATTGTCTTAGAGACGGAATCGACTGTCTTGGAGAAGGCTTTACCAAAAACAGATTCTGCTTCAACTGCCTTGGATATCTAGGGTATAGATAGTTTTCTTGGATCAATTTGTAGTTGTCTTTGATGAATTTTATCAACTGGGAAACTTGCTGGTTTTTTAGGAACAATAGGGTTGTTAGTTGACTTTGGAACTGTAGATGATGTCTTATCAGTGATAGTAGGCATGATAGGCCTATTTTGTTTCTTTTTATTTTTAGCAACCCTCCCCTGAGCCATAGTAGTGACTGCAACAAAATCCTCCATATTCAAATTGACTAAATTTTGTTCAGGTGCTTTCAGAACATGAGTTTCTTGCTACCCACCCTCCATTTGAGGCATAAACAATGTTTCAGATTGTGGTTACGTAATAAGATTTAGATTCAGGAAAGCATTTGGGAAAGTGGCAGTTGAATGATGTTAATTGCAAGGCTGACACCACTCCTCTGTAGCCATATTAACTAGAAATAAATCGTCTAGAAGAACTAGGAGCCTTTAGGTCAAACTGCCTTTGCTGGTAAGGTTGCCTATAATTCTGATTCTGTTGATAGGGGTTGCCTATTTTGTTGATTCTATTGATAGGGCTGAGAAGGATCTTGGTAGGGTCCGCTAGGTAATGTAAATTTGTTCTCAATTGAATTCATATTATTACCCATAGTTTTCAAAGCTTTGAATACATCATCTAATGGAGCTACAATAGTAGGTTCTATGATTTGTAATAGACTGAGCACTAGGAACTAAATCTACCGAAAATGGCATTGATGGCCTTGGTGCTAACTTTCCATCTTGAATAAGGCTATTTTCAGCTCAGATAGCAATATCATAAGCTGTTGGGATTGTCTCTCCACCCATTGATTGAATCATAGTTGAGATATCACTTTTTAATGCTCTAAGATAATAAAGGAAAGCATGATTAGCTTGAGGCTTGACACTTGCTATAATTCTCCTCCTATGTTCTCAAAAAATGGATATTGAAACTAGACATAAATTCATTGGGATCTCTTTTAATGGTAGATAACTATTCAATGAGAGATAAATGATCTGAGTTGTCTTGGAACTGTTTCAACAATTTTCACCTAAAATATCCCAAGTTCCTATGCTTCTAATTTCTAAGTTTCTATACCATTGCAAGGCTTTCCCTTTAAAAGATGCAGCTAAAAATCTTGGGGCGACGTCTTTCATAAGTGATATTATGGACTGCACATAGGGTTGCAACATCTTTGATATGTTCAGCTAGTGTTACCTGATTTTCACCTGTAAATGATAACAAACTTTTTATGGCAACGTTGGGAATATCATGAATAAACTAGAATTACTAATGGGGTGCCACTAGTAAAGGGCACAAAATTCCTGGGTGGTTGTTGGGCCACTGGAAAAAATGGGATATTGATAGAAAAATTGATACATAGTGAAATAATATTAGGAGGAGGGTTACCAAAACCAGGTCTATTATAAGGAAAAGTATTACCAACTCTTCTCCTTCTAGCATAATTCAAAGATAAAGAAACAAAATCAAAAGGAATCCCTCTTACCGATGATCTTATAGTAACTTTAGGCATGGAACATGCTACAATACTAGCCTGGATTCAACTTTATGGAGTTTCCAAAAGATCATAAAATCTTTAGAATAAATTAGCTATAGTTTTCTCTCGAAAGTGACTTTTAATTTGCTGTAAATCTGTTGTAGATCTGAAAATTGCATGCAGATCTGATTTGTGGTCCCATCGAGCATGCAAAAAACTGTTATCTCTCGAAAGTGGCACCCTGTAGAGAGATGGCTACAGGTTTTCCTTATCTTGGACAAATGATCTCTCTCTTTCGTAGATACAATGGGAAACACCTCAGGTCTATAGGTATACTCATTTTGAGGTGAGTCTCTGGTATCAAGCTCGGTTCCTTATTAGTGTATCCTAGAATGCTTTCTGGGATTTTGAGGGTAAAATATGATTGTAAAAAATGATTAAAACTAAGGTGATATACCAAATTTGTATGAGGGATTTGACTAAGTATATGCACAACTGATCTGTGAAGGATTCTTGATGCACGAACCAATTGTTTTTCTGTAGAAAATCTAAGGGAAAAACACTTGATTATACTAAGGGAGGATCACAACAGTACTAATAAGTTAACATGCACATTAAAAATTAAGATAGAAAATATTGAAATTTGCAGCAGGGTAAGGTGGTTGTTAAGGGGAATTTTCATTCACAAGATTGATATAACATACACAAGACTGCAAAATAACTTGGAAAGGATGAGAACACTTCACACTCAGAGGGAAAAACTGGTAAAATTTGCTTCAGTACGCATATATCCAAAATTCCTCCATGAATAATCCCTGTGCTTTGCAAAGGCACACAATATATAGAAAAATAAATTTCACCCTCTCCCTAAAAATAGCCTAAGGCTTGTACTCACCCATGCATCTTATTTTTATCCTTTATTTAAGAATAGATAAAGGGAAAAATAGAGCATGCAATTACGAATAGACATTATTAGCCTTACTTACATTATAGTCCAATTGAAGTTCATTGTTCTAATTTTAAGAAAATAAGGATGAATAATTTTCTAAAAAATAAGGTTGCTTGCTAGGAAAATTCTCTTCCCATAAACATGCAACTCTGTCTTCTTCTCTATTTTCTCTTGTTGTGAATGCATGCAAAAAACAACTCCCTATATGTGAGCAAAATAATTACAATACGTAGCAATATTTGCAAAATAATTCCTCCTGTGGGGACCCACCTGCTATGTTCACATATTCTAATATTGACATCTCCTTTAAAAATGGTCACATGAGTGATACTTTGTAAATCAACCCTAGCTCTTTTGAGTGGGGACCATACTTGTGGTTGTGATCTCTTGTCTTCATTGGGTTTTGCCACTTTTGTGGACTTAGCATATACTATGTTTTTTTTTAAAATAATATGTGGGGAACTTTGTAAAGGCCACCATATTATGCTCGACCACCTTTGATTATGTCGGCCTTGGCATATTATAAAACTCACCTTTTCGGTGATCATGGTATAATGGTTTGGTCGGCCCCTTTTGATTATTTGAAACATGCACTAAAGTTAGACTTTCAAAAGTCATTTGTCATGATTTATTATTTTATTTGATGACATGGGCTTGCCCCTTCCCCATGGTGACTCACCCCCTCATTGCATTTTGTCAGTGGAAACCTAACTCAGGTCGAGTTTGCTTTGATATTGTTGATCATTTTGGGGCCATTGATTTCACCTCTATCTGATCACGAGTCATTGATCTGTAGTTAGGGTTTCACCCCTTGCATTTAATAGGGTAGGTGACATTGGCTGCATTTAATTGTTTTGAGCCCTAAGCATGATCCTCAGCCTTTGATCTTAATCCATGATGCTTTTTGATTGTTGATCCTTGACCATGGTTGAGTCATGTTGACTCATCTCTCAAGCTTCCATACTAAAGGATGGCTTCAACCATAATGATCACTTCATTTGGTTTTTGTGATGTAGGTGAAGCCCTAGCAAATTTTTTTCCTTCAACACCATTTCCATCTTCCCAAGCTTGGACTCTCTACACACTACGTTATTTTTAGTCTGTCCTTACGTCATTAGATGGCTGCCATTGTTAGTGCTTTTTGGGTTTCCTATGTCCTCACCTTTTGCAGCGTTGTGTGAGGTTTTGGGTAAGCAACGTCACTTGAACTTGAGTTCATGATTTACTTTCAGCTTTTGATCTTTGTGACTAGTAAGTCTGATTCCCTTCATGGGTATTAGACTAAAATGAAAAGAAATCCTTTACTGAACTGGATCTGTAGCATATTTGTTTTGAGGTAGAAAACATGATGGCTCATATCACAAAATAATGGTCTTTATTTCTATATGAGTTTTGATGGTCGACACTTTCTGATTATATAAATTTTTAACTGGTTCTAAAGTTTCTATGTTGCTAAGAGAGCTCAAATGTTGGGTTAATTTTCTTTACAATTGCACTTGTGACGGTTTTCTTCAAATTTGTTGTGTCATGTGACTTCCACCGCCATTAATGATATCTAAACCCTCTCTTCATTTGGAAGCTTTGCATTTTTGAGCTCAACATTCATTTGGGTCTTGTTATCACCGAATCACAGCACCCCTGGATGTTGATCAGATTTCTAGTTTGATCACTCTAAGCATCCAGTGTGATTGGATAACATGGGTACTATCTCCAAGTTGTGGGACTTGCTACTTGAGATAGACCTCCAGAGAAAGCTGGTTCTTGCTCCTAAACTACCTGCCACAATCTACTCTAATGCAGGAGAAACTAGCTATTCTAACCTAAAATTCCAAGGGACCAGAGAGAGAGAATACATAAAATGAAAGCCTACACTAAAGCGGTGATACACCAGAAAAGGAGGGTGGGAGAGTAATCTCCAAATGTGTGAAATACAGAGGCAAAATGCACACTAGAAGAGGTGATGACAGTTCACCATAATCCAGCAAAATGCATTCACAGCAATATTCCAAGCACACACAATGATAATGAATTCCTGCAAGAACATAATAAATAGACACAATATACTTGTAGAAAGATTAAAGGGGCAAGAAGAATGCAAGAAAAACACAGCAGGGGAAGATACATCCACAAACTGATATTTTATTGCTTCATGGTATGCACAGTTCAATCTATTACAAGATAAGGGCCTGGATCACCATGCAAGGAGTCCACTACAAGGGCCTACAACACACTGGCTTCACAAAGCAATTTTGGCAGAGCTTTGCTACCCAAAAACTCTCTCCCTTTTACAATAAGCCCAACACTCCAATTTATAGAAAAAATGAGAAGGAGAAGAGAAGAGAAAGTGGAAATCCCGAAATCTGTCCTTCAACCACCTGTAAGAGGCATTAAATTGAGTGGAATGGGTATACATTACTTGCAAAAGGCTCCCCATACTGTCCCATGTGCTGCAGCAGAGAAAGAATGATGACCATGCCTCTTAAATGCACTCCCAGCTACCAAATAAAACACTGTTCTGAACCCGGCCACGTTTTCTTAAAAATCTCAATCAATTTCTGATCAAATCCAGAATTTCTTGATTGCTGTGCATCGGGCTCGGAAACACGATTCCAACGGTACCAATTTTGTGCGATTTCGTTGAGAAATGCAAAAGTTATGGCCTTCTGAGTGCAGGCAGCTATTTTGGGCCTGGCAGGCGTTTTCTGTCATTTGACGGGAAAGAGCATCTACTGACTGGAGCCGAACACATTTCCTTTATTTAAATATATCTATCCTCATTAAAATTAAGAAATCCAGTTTTTGTGGCGTAGAGGACGTCGTGCTCGTTCCAGAAAGTCCAATTTTATCAAAATCGGAGCTCGGAGTCAAAAGTTATGGCCGTTTGAAGTTCCCGGACCAAACGTTGACTTTTCCTCCTGTGACACTTCGGCAGCTTCTGATGGTTCGGCTTTTCGCTCCGTGTACTTCGCGTCCCTTCTGGATGTCCCATTTGGTTTTGGGACTGAAAACCTCCGATTTCGGCCGAAATGGGCTTGCTCGTCGCGTCCTTTTGGCCGAAGCGTCCCTTTTTTGCTTTTCGGACTGTCCAGTGGACAAATTCTTCGGTTCGGCCGGGTGCCTTTTTGTCCCAAACTGTCCCAGTTTTGATTTTGGCCGACAATTTCGGCCGGTTCGCGTACTTTTGGCCCACGCGTCCCACTTTGCTTTCGGACTGCCTCGGGGACTCATTTCGCCCGGTTCGGCCGGTTCGCGCCTTTTTGTCCCAAGCAACACTTAGCCAATTTTTCTTCTCTTTCGGCCGGATCGGCTTTTCGCGCCCGCCGCATAAAGTCCCTGCTGCGTTTTGGACTGTTTGTGCTGATTTCGCCCGGTTCGGCCGGTTCGCGCTTTTCTGTCCCAAACGTCCCAGAGGCGACCTTGAGCGGGACTTAGCCAATTTTCACGATTTTTCCTGGATCAACCTATTTGCCTTCTGCAACCCTTTTTTTTTGCATTTTCTCAGAACTTACTCTCTTCCTCTTGGACAGGGGAGTTAGACAAATATGAGGGGACCCTAGAAACATGACTTTTCACCCTGAATCAATATAATTGCTTGCATGTTATCAAAATTACCTTGGGGGTGAATTTTGGATAACAATTTTGGCGACTCAGCGGGGTCATCTGCCTGCTAGATGAAGAACGACCAGCCGCTTGAAGCAATCCATTGGGCATGGAGTCTGTTGGATAGCCTCTCAGCTGATCTGAAATTTGAAAACCTGCGTTCTTGAGCCATTTGAACATTTGTTGAGCTGGTCTTCTCATGACTGCAAATTTTTCTCAGGGGCTTGATGAACTGCAAACATGCACATACTAGAAGCAATAGGACATGTGCACAAGCACTTAGGGAAATAGAAACTACTCTAACAGCAGTACAATGTGCATAAGCACTTAGAGGAATGGAAAATCTAAATTAATATTTACAAGGGTGAGAAATCTATCTTTCTAGTAGCAGCGTTTGAGATAGATTCCATTGACCGGAATCTGCAATTCTTCACCACCCAACTTAGCCAGTCGGAAAGCGTTGCTACCTTTGCATTCAATGATCATGTATGGGCCACTCCAGATGGCATCAAACTTGGAGTGCTTTCCTGGTTTTGCACGATCAGCATCCCACTTCAGTACCAAATTTCCAATTTGGAAAGTTCTAGCCTTGGCTTTCTTATCAAAACTCTTCTTGATCAGGGCTTGATCCTTCTCTATTGCCTGGGCTGCATGCTCTCTTGTCTCTTCTAATTCCATTAGCTCCGCATACCTGATTTCCATAGGTTCAAACTCAGCCAGCTCCAACTGTTTCAGGAGTTCCAGTGCTGGCAACTCGAGCGATATAGGTAGAACCGCTTCTTTCCCGTACACAAGCTTGTATGGAGAGCTTCCTGTAGACCTCTTGGGTGTGATCCTATCGGCCCATAGGGCTGATTTGAGCTTTGCGTGCCAAGTCCTCTGATTCTCATCAAGAGTCCTCCTGATGATTCTTAGTAGATTCTTGTTTGTAGACTCGGCTTGGCCATTACCTTGAGGGTAATAGTTTGATGAAGTGCTGAGATACACACAATTTTTTACAGCCCACTCAGTGATCTTTGTGCCAAGGAATGCCGATGCATTATCTGATATGATAGTGGCAGGGGCACCAAACCTCGTGACTATCCCTTCATAGAAATCTAAGATATTAGATTCATTTGCCTCCTTAAGTGCCACTGCTTCAGTCCACTTGGTGAAATAGTCTGTTGCTGTTAGTATCCACTTGTGGCCCTGACTTGAATGGGATTGATAACCCCGATGAAGTCCAATCCCCATTGCATGAATGGCTGATCCACTGAAATTGGACGAAGGGGCATCGCTGCTAACCTCTCTTTCCCTGTGAAGAATGCACATCTCTTGCATTTCTTAACCCATGAGTAGCAATCATTGAACACAGTAGGCCAATAGTAACCAGCTTTCATGATTTTGAGAGCTGTCACTCGTGGAGCAAAGTGGCCTCCTGCTTCCCCGTCATGGAACTCGTGTAGGATTTTCTCAACTTGACCTGTTCCAATGCATCTTAATAGAACACCATTGATGTCCTTCTTAAACAAAACTCCGTCAACAAGCACATATGGAATGGCTTGTAATCTGAAGTATCTCCTCTTTGCTTTGCTCACTTCTGGGAGGGCACAAGCCTGTTTGGAGGTAATGCACAAGGTCTTGAGTCCAACATGGGATGGATGCATCATCAGCTGGCTGTTCTTGATCATTCTGTAGTAGCAGGACAACATCCTCTTCACTTTTTGGCTCGTCTGATTGTTTGGAAGCGAGCTGCTCACACAAGCCTTTGCCACGAACTAGCTTGGTCACTTTGATTTCAATATCATATTCCATCACCCGAGTGATCCAACCTGCTCTCTTCTCATTTAAATCCTTGTTTAGGAGGAAGTCCTTGACGCCAGCATGAGACACCAGCAGTTGAATTTTATTGTTTGAGACCAAGTGTCTGAACTTCTTCAAGCTTCTGATAACAGCAAGGACATGCTTCTCGATGAAAGAATACTTTATTTCGTAATCTTCCAAGGTTTGGCTGAAGAATGCAATGGGCTGCTCTGAACCTTCTCTATTCAGCTGTGTCAAGACAGCTGAGATTGTATCTGATCCTCCAAATGCATACAACATGAAGTCCTTTGAGAAATCTGGGTTGATAAGAGTTGGAGCTTGTGATATTGCATGCTTGATGCTTTCAAAACTCTCCTTGCCTTCTGTTGTCCATTTGAATGCCAGACTCTTCTTCAACATCATTGTTAGAGGCTTCACAAGAGTGGCAAAATTAGGCACAAATCTGCGGACAAAGTTTATCCTTCCTAAGAAGCTTTGGAGAGATTTCTTGTGGTGTGGTAATGGAAGCGTTCGGATGGCTTCAACCCTTTCAGGATCAATTGTTAGCCCTTCCCTAGAGACAATGTGGCCCAACAGTTTGCCTTCGTGTGCCAAGAATACACACTTCTTTGGATTCAATGACACTCCGAACCTTCTACACCTCTGAAATACTTGCCTGAGGTGAAAGAGATGGTCTGCTGCATTCTTTGAGAAGACAGTGATATCATCCAGGTATACCAGCACTATCTTGTTGATCAAGCCTTTGAACGCCATATCCATAGCTCGCTGAAATGTTGCTCCGGCATTTGACAGTCCAAATGGCATCTTCTTGTAAGCATACGTGCCCCATTTTGTAGTGAAGGCTGTCTTGAATTGATCTTCTTCTTTTACTAGTATCTGATTATAGCCTGAATATCCATCTAGCAATGAAAACCTTTCTGAACCAGCTACAACCTGCAATATTTGTTCCATTGATGGGAGCGGATAATGATCTTTGAGTGATGCTCTATTTAGATCACGAAAGTCCACACACAATCTTATTTCTCCGTTTCTCTTTCTTACCGGCACCAAGTTTGCAACCCAACTTGAGTGTTTGATGGGAAAGATGATACTAGCCTCAATGAGCTTGCTTAACTCTTTTCTCATGAGAGGTTCGATATGAGGATTTACTGGCCTTTGCTTTTGCCTGACAGGCTTGGATTCCGGATCCAACTCAATAGTATGTTGTGCCAAACTTGGGTTGAAGCCTCTTAAATCTTTGTAAGTCCAAGCAAAGACATCTGGGAATTCTTGACAAAGCTGAACAAAATCAGATTTCTCTTGTGGAGTACTTACTTTGCCAATTTGTAATGTCTTGCCTTCTTCCACTGAAATAGGCTCTGAATCTTCACCCTTTACTTGAATGTTCGCTTTCTCCTTCCGGAACTGATCATTCGGGTTGAAGATTGACTCCAGCGTTATGAGGCCTTTTGGCAGTTTGTTAGTCCTCAGCTGCACCACTTGGTCGCCATACTGCTGCTCCAACTTGTCTTGATTTCTCATGGAGAACTCAGCTTCTTCTTGTAGGAAATTAACAATTTGCTGATCATTCTCGAAGACTTGCCAACTTGTGTTGTTATCCGGAACAGCTGGTCTCACAACCACTTTGATATGAGGCTGAGTTTTCTCACTTTTGATACTTTCTACAACATCAAACGCAGCCCCAATTGCTGCCAGTCTGTCAGCAGCTTCATTCTTTTTTCTTGGGATGGAAATGATGCTAAAAGCTTCAAAATCTTCAATAAGATCCCATACCCGATTTTTGTAGTTCTTCAACAGATCATTCTTGGCAGCATTTTTTCCTTTGACTTGGTTTATGATAAGCTCACTATCACCAAACACTTGTAAATTTCTGATGCCTTTCTTCTTTGCCCAGTGCAGTCCATGAATTAAGGCTTCATACTCAGCTGTGTTGTTTGAACAGGAAAACTGGAAACGGAAGGCTGAGTAATACCTTATACCTTGCGGTGAAATGAGCATAGCTCCTCCTCCTGCACCTTGTCTGCTCCTTGACCCATCAAAGAACAATTGCCATACTTCATTCTTGTCCTTATGATCTGGCTTGGTGATGCTGGGAAGAGGTTGATTCTCTTCATGTAAACAATAGACTCCCAGCTCAGATTCTTCTATTTCTTGATAGGGATCAAAAGCATGCACCTTGCTTGCCCATTCATCAAGAGTCAAATCTGGGATGCTTCCAACCTTGGTGTCAGCTTCATCAGTGCTTGGACAGTCTTCTTGATCAAACGCTGAGCAGTTGGCATTGATTTGGCTTGGAGTGTAAGGCTCAATGTGGAAGTTTGCAATAGGTTCAGACCTGATTGTAGCCTTAGTTCCATACCTTGTTCTGAATAGCATGTGTGACCAATCTGCTGAAAGATAGCCTCCAATTTTAGCAGTGAAGTCTCTTGATAAGCATAATGCAAAGAGTGGTGGTAGGTCTATGACCGACACATCTTGCAACACTACTACATTGGGACATGCATGCAGTGTGAGGCTCAAACCTTTGATTACTCCAACCGTTGTCACTGCTGTCCCGTCTAATTGGACTACACCCTTGGAGACGACTTCATATTGAAGCCCTAACTGGTCAGCTATCTGTTTTGGCATTACTGAACTACTTGCCCCAGAGTCAATCATGCAATTATGCACCAGCTTATCTCCTATGATCAATGAAACATAAAATGGAGGGGGCTTCAACATTTTACCTTGCTGTCCTCCATGATTTCCTTCAGGCTGGGCAGCATTTGTGAGTACCTCCTCTTGCATTTGGACCTGTTGATTTGAAGTTGACCAGTCCTTCATGGCAGCTTGTAGCAAATCTCTTTGGCCTGGGATGGATAGTGATTGCCACATTGATATGTTGACATTTGTCTTCTTCATCTGGTCAATGATGTTGTATGGAGATGAAGTATCCCTCTGCTGTCCCTTGGCCTGCGCATTCATTCCTTGCATATGGGCAGCAGTAGCTGGCATTTGAGTAGGTTTAGGAGCTGGTTTGGATGCTCCTTGCATGTTTGGAGCTATAGTTTGTTTGCCAGCGGCTTGTGGAGTGGTAGAAGGTTGTGGATTACTTGAAGCCAATGGCTGCTCTTCACCCAAATTTCTCCTCTTTGACCTTGTGTTGGCTGCAACACTTTGAGAAGGTATCTGATTCATACCACAGAAATCTTCAGCCTGCCAATTGACAAGAGTAGTTTCGTTCGGAGATGTTCCTTGCTGAGATGTTTCCTGTTGCTGATCTCCTTCGTGGCTGGAATCTTGCGACCCACCAATGGTTTGCACCATTAGAGCCTGATTTAATGCACCATTAAAGCACATTGATTGGTTATGTGGCTGACTGCACGGAAAACACCAATCATACTCTTGGGCCATGTTATTTTGGACTGGCACCAAAGCTCTGGATGCAGATGCAGCATTGGGGTTGTAGGGCTGAAATGGTCTGTTGGCAGGAGGCCTTGCTTGATTCTGATTTGCAGCTGGATTGGGTGGTCTTTGAGGTTGGTATGGTTGCCTATTTGGTTGAGCTTGAGGCTGATAGGAAGGTCTAAAACTTTGAGCTTGTTGTCTCTTGAGTGTGACCAGCTCATTACCTAAATTTTGCAATTGTTTCATAACTTCTTGAAGCTCATTTGGGGCATTTGGAGATGAAGTGGAAGCTTCATTTGAACTTTGATTTCTAGGAGTGGGAATAGGGGCTAAGACAGGTGCTTGACTAGTATTTGGGCTCTCCAAACTTGGGTATAATGGCATTGGGGGCCTGGGAGCTAGCTTACCAGCTTGAATAAGACAGTTTTCAGCCCTAATGGCAATGCTATAAGAAGCAGGTAAGGTTGTGCCTCCCATAGATTGAATTAACATAGAAATATCAGAATTCAAAGCTTTAAGATAGTATAGAAAAGCACCTTCTGCTGTTGGCCTGACTGCCACTGGAATCCTATCCCAAGACCTTTGAAATCTGAAGTTGAAGTCAGTCAGCTGCTCATTGGGAGCTCTCTTGATAGTTGTCAATTGTTCTAGAAGAGACAAGTTGTCTCCCTTCTCTCCAAACTGCTCATGGAGAACTATGCATAACTGATTCCAATTCGTGATAGAACCAGCTTCAAGGCTTCTGAACCATTGCAATGCCTTCCCTTTGAACGATGATGCCAGCAGTTTGACAGCTACATCCATTTCATTTATCTCATGGATTGCACAGACATTAGCAATGTCTTTGACATGATCTCCAGGAGTAGTATGATTTTCTCCAGTGAAAAAAATGGAATGTTCTTCAATGCTGCAATTGGAACTGGATTCTGTGCATTGAGGGCAAGTGGGCTGCTGCCAGTGAAATTGACGAAGGGATTTGCTGGTTGCGCCATTCTGATTGGCCTGAGAACCCTTGTTGATGCGAGAAAAGGTCTACCAGGTGGAGGTGTAGACAAAGTTCTGTTAGGTGGAGACGCAGATCTTTGAGCTCTTCTTCCCCTTCTTTCTCTGCCTGGAGATAGATGCAGATAAACAAATAATCCTTCCTCCCTAGTTCTTGATCTGGTCTGTATTCTTCTCATAAATTCGTCAGGCTTGGACTACAGAAACCAGCAGATTACGCCTCTTTTGGAGTCGCCAGATGTGCGATTTTAAAGCTCCTTCAAAGCTAGAACTTACAACAAGTGCACATCAATCTTGTTGCAATGAAAATTTAAAGACCTCTAGTCCCACCGGGCGTGCCAGAACTGTTATCACCGAATCACAGCACCCCTGGATGTTGATCAGATTTCTAGTTTGATCACTCTAAGCATCCAGTGTGATTGGATAACATGGGTACTATCTCCAAGTTGTGGGACTTGCTACTTGAGATAGACCTCCAGAGAAAGCTGGTTCTTGCTCCTAAACTACCTGCCACAATCTACTCTAATGCAGGAGAAACTAGCTATTCTAACCTAAAATTCCAAGGGACCAGAGAGAGAGAATGCATAAAATGAAAGCCTACACTAAAGCGGTGATACACCAGAAAAGGAGGGTGGGAGAGTAATCTCCAAATGTGTGAAATACAGAGGCAAAATGCACACTAGAAGAGGTGATGACAGTTCACCATAATCCAGCAAAATGCATTCACAGCAATATTCCAAGCACACACAATAATAATGAATTCCTACAAGAACATAATAAATAGACACAATATACTTGTAGAAAGATTAAAGGGGCAAGAAGAATGCAAGAAAAACACAGCAGGGGAAGATACATCCACAAACTTGATATTTTATTGCTTTCATGATATGCACAGTTCAATCTATTACAAGATAAGGGCCTGGATCACCATGCAAGGAGTCCACTACAAGGGCCTGCAACACACTGGCTTCACAAAGCAATTTTGACAGAGCTTTGTTACCCAAAAACTCTCTCTCTTTTACAATAAGCCCAACACTCCAATTTATAGAAAAAATGAGAAGGAGAAGAGAAGAGAAAGTGGAAATCCCGAAATCTGTCCTTCAACCACCTGTAAGAGGCATTAAATTGAGTGGAATGGGTATACATTACTTGCAAAAGGCTCCCCATACTGTCCCCATGTGCTGCAGCAGAGAAAGAATGATGACCATGCCTCTTAAATGCACTCCCAGCTACCAAATAAAACACTGTTCTGAACCCGGCCACGTTTTCTTAAAAATCTCAATCAGTTTCTGATCAAATCTGGAATTTCTTGATTGCTGTGCATCGGGCTCGGAACCACGGTTCCAACGGTACCAATTTTGTGCGATTTCGTTGAGAAATGCAAAAGTTATGGCCTTCTGAGTGCAGGCAGCTATTTTGGGCCTAGCAGGCGTTTTCTGTCATTTGACGGGAAAGAGCATCTACTGACTGGAGCCGAACACATTTCCTTTATTTAAATATATCTATCCTCATTAAAATTAAGAAATCCAGTTTTTTGTGGCGTAGAGGACGTCGTGCTCGTTCCAGAAAGTCCAATTTTATCAAAATCGGAGCTCGGAGTCAAAAGTTATGGCCGTTTGAAGTTCCACGGGTCAAATGTTGACTTTTCTCCTCTGCCTTCGGCCATTTCAGCTTTTCGCGTCCCGCGCGTCCCTTTGTCCCATTTGGTTTTGGTGCTGAAATTTTCCATTTCGGCCGATCCAGCCGGTTCGCGTACTTTTGGCCCGCGCGTCCCATTTGCTTTTGGACTGTCCGGGACAAATTCTGTCCCGGTTCGGCCGGTTCGCGCCTTTTTGTCCCAACTGTCCCGGGACAAAAGTTCTTATTTCGGCTGGTTCACCCGGTTCGGCCGGTTCGCGCTTTTCTGTCCCAAACGTCCCAGAGGTGACCTTGAGCGGGACTTAGCCAATTTTCACGATTTTTCCTGGATCAACCTATTTGCCTTCTGCAACCCTTTTTTTTGCATTTTCTCAGAACTTACTCTCTTCCTCTTGGACAGGGGAGTTAGACAAATATGAGGGGACCCTAGAAACATGACTTTTCGCCCTGAATCAATATAATTGCTTGCATGTTATCAAAATTACCTTGGGGGTGAATTTTTGATAACAGGTCTCCATTATTTCATTATAGTAGTTCTCCTCCCTTAACTCCAGGTCTGAACTTTTCTTGATTTTGGGTATTTGAACTTCATGTCAGCCTAATTCTAGACTTTTCCTTAAGGGTTTACTGAATATCTATGGCTCAGCCTTGGTCATCTCGAGTTGAACCTTTTTCTGAGCTTTGTCTCCTTTATCTAAACTTTAATGATTCCAATTAATGTTTTTATCAGTTATCAGGATCTGTACACACTCTTATAACGTAGCTTAAATATGATTCTAATGGGAATAACAAAATCTGAAATATAGTAATGTTTCTTTGATTTGTATATGTGTGAGTTTTCTTATTCAAAGTTCCCCCCACCTGAGTTTGTGTTCTGAATAATGTGTTGATCTCTTTTACTTACTACTTAGATCCACTCCTTATAAAATTATCCCTTAAATGTATGCTATGGAAATTTTCGTTTGCAGGAAAAGGCCTCCTTCTGATATGGGTATTCAGATTTTTCATTTTCTTTCTTGATTCTGTCATTAGTTTTCAAAAAATATAAAGGCCTTCTGAAGGATTGAGATTTACTTCTTGTTACTTAAATACTGAGTTCGCTACTTCTGACCAAACTTTTTACTTTTAGAATTTAATCCTTGTGTAGATTCCTTTACCTTAGTGTTTAGCACCTTGGGTTTTGCACTCTGTTTGAGCTTATGGTGTTTTCCATGATCAAGAAGATCTCTTTAATTCTTTTTGTATTTCCCTGGTTTTGTTTAACCATGAATCTTGTATTAAAGTTAGTTCTGAAGTATAATTTAGCATGTTGTGTACTTTGATCTGCTTCTCTATTCTATTTAACCATGAATCTTGTATGTGCTTTCTGAAAATTACAAGCAATTCATATGTTATCAAACAATAGATAACTTTTATCTTTTTAGTTGTAAATCTTGCATTCAAGTTTGATCTCTGAAGCTTGTTTCTCTCAGATAGAGGCTTTATTTCTTTTATAATAACATTTTTGGCATTCTGAAAAAATGTAAAATGTTGATTTTTCATGGGAAGCCCTCGTAAAATTTTTCTAGAATTCTATCTTCCATCCATTTCCATTACAATAATCCTTGTTGCTTTTAGCTTCAGCTTGTTGAAATCTGATTCTCCCTCTTCTTTGCAAACTGAAAAAAGTACTTCCATCTTCCATTCTCTCTTCTGAGCTCTAACCTCTTCCATTTATAGAATGTTTAATGAATTTTGAGTTGCAATTTTCCTTCTTGTTAACATGTACTTAAGACTTATTTATTTCTCTATTTGGCTGCAACCTGTACCTGCACACTTAGGAAAACAGTTAAGAAATATTTAGGCTTTCTGGCCTCTCTTATGTCCATTTTTTTTTTTCACTTTCTTCTTTATGAGTGATTAAAGTATGCATGCAGTTTGTCTTTCAAGTAGAATACATCTCCTATTTAGGGGAACATTCCTATGCACAAAGTAGGCTAGTGGAGGAATATGGTTTGATCCCTGACCTTGTAACTGATGGATGACTTAGTTTTTCTTTTCAGGTACCATGACTTGAGGATGAAGGAGTTGGCAAGGAGATACACTACACAACAAAGAATATACAAGGCAATGATGGGTTCACACTCATAATCCTTTGCTTTCTCTTTCATGCATGTGTATCTTTCTTTTCAGTAGCTATACTTTGCTTTTCAGTTATATCCCATGGCTTGTGTGGGAAACATTTGACTATCCTTGTGAATAAACCATTGAATTCTGTAAATGAGTTGTATATCTCTTTCTGAATTTCTAAATTCTTTATGGATTGTATAATGAACTAAACAAATCAGTAATATAATTGAATGTCTTAATCATAAAGGAAATTGTAACATTCAATAATGAACTCTGATTTTCTGGGATCTACATTTATCTTTGTTCCAAAACTTTATACTTCACCTACTCTGCAATAGGATGTCCTCATCAAGACAACAAAATTGTCCTTCGGGGCTTGTGTTCTTTTGCTGAGGATAGTCATGAAATTGCAGACTATGTGATCTGTTACGTTTTGTAATAGCACACATAGCTATAGATTTCATGTAATATTTTAAACAAATCAGTAGTAACGAAATAATCTAATGTGATCTCCCCTAGCTTAGGTATACCTCACCAATGCTATCCATCTTAACAAATTTTTGAGTTGCCCATTTTTGCACAAGTGCAAAAATTGTCAACATGTTGTTTTCATTAAAGTCCTAATTTGACAACCAACAATATGGTAAACCATATAAATATTATGATAGGAATTGGGAAATGTTTGTAGGGATATTGAGAATTTAATGGGTTAAATGAATGAAATAGGTTTAAGTGGAAAGAGGATACAATGTTGCAATGAATGGACATAATAAGAGAAAGACAATGATTTATGAAATATGGAAGTGGAGGAGACATTGGATGGAACGATAATTGTAATAGATTCCACGTGTGAGTGAAAAGATGGAATATGTATGTAAGACATTTGATAATTCATTGAAATATCTCTTAAATCATATGTTTAATTCATGATCGATATTTTCCATTAACTCTACCACCCTATCTTGTATTAGAAGTGTGATTGATTTCTTAATGTTTTAGAATTACTAACTACTTATATTTCATTTCTTCAGAGCACTAGTTTCTATGTTAATGTGTGATATTAAATTTTGAGTAGCGTGGTATGTTGGTCTCTACAAATATTTAAGACATCCAATAGTGCTTGACATTCTTCCTTATTAGTAGTTTATTTGGGAATGTATTGCTAAATTGATTTTGTAATGATTTTCCTACAATTTGGTACAATAATAAATCCTAATCAAACAAGCTTTCCATTCCCCTAATTTAAAGTATTACAACAAAAAAATACAAAACTTATATTTTTCGAGTATTTTATATTAATTTCTCCACCATATTATGGGTATATTACCATGTCGAAACATACTACTCCATGGAAGTGCAGTAGATTTTGTAACATCATGTATTGGTGTATTTAGGCAAGGTTTGGTATCATGCCACATAACTCATAATGGTTTCATCTTAACTTACTACATAGTTATAAACCTTAATTACATATAAATGGATTTAGTTATTCAAGGTTTAATTTATTGGAGTGACAAAATTGTTGAGAGTGTTAAAATCCCTTATTCTTAAACTTTTACGGATCACTTAATTGATAATAATATCTTTTAGTAACCTGAAAATTTAGAATATATATATTTGTGTGTGTGTATAAGTACACATAACTAGTTACTATTTCAAAAATTAGCCTCCAACCTATTTTTGGAAACAAAAATAAATTTCCCTACTTCATCTCATCATTTTCGTTCCTTTTTAACTCACTTTTTGGTGCTTTGTGATAAACATAAGTTCTAATTATATATAAAAAGTATTTGTGAAGAGATGAAAATAATGGAGGATTCTCTACTCACTTTTCTCTTGTTATTAGTCCACTATAGGTCTCTTTTCAACCCACCCCATGTTCTACATTGGATTAAAAATTTTAATAGTTTTCATAGTCTAGCTTTGTGTTTTAGATTGGTGTCTTATCCATTATGGTCATTCTAAGAAGAATCAAGTATATGCAGGGTTCAAAGTCAAGTGTGAGACACTTTTGATCGAGTTGCATGCATTATAATAGCTCCTTGATAACCTCTAGGATTTTCCTTTCTCATTTATTCAAGAGTCAATTATTTGGAGCCTTTTTTTTCCTAAAAGTTGGCTATATTAAATGGGAAGATATTTATTTCATTTTTGTTTGTTTCCATCACATTTAAATCTGTTTGCAAAATTTCATATTTTATGTTCAAGTATTTTTTATATTTATTATTTTATTGTTTTAATTATGGGTGATAGAGTGTTAAGGTGTTCCTTTCCCATAGTATATATGGAGACAAAGATAAAGGGATGAAGAACAAATGAAGTTGCCTTTACCAGCAACACATATAGCAAAAACTAGCACATCCAAAGCCAACATTACAAGCAAACCAAAAGAAAAACATATACGAAGAACTTATCCTAGGGACCCCTTCCCATGGGATATAAGATGCATGTTAAGGAATTTATTGGTTTTCCATTTCTTCCTTCTGCTCAGAGTAGACCAAACATCACCAGTGTTCAGATTTACATTTTCATTTGAGTGGACCAGTATACAATTTTCAATATTATTATTATCCTTGTGATTTAGGGAACCAAGAGGAAGGGAAAAAATCCAAACTCAAAGCTAGGGGTAGGAGACTGCTTTACATGAGTAGAGGAAGGGATGACAACCTCATTCATGAAAACCACATCTTCCTCATTCACAGATCCATATTTAGACTCACAATATGATTGGTTGTTAATAACTTAAATAATCAGATCAAAATTGTTCAACCAAGAAGTGTTGCTACTCACATGTTTGTTCCTATACTTGCATTCTATAGCTAAGTATCCAAGGGAGAGGCGTGTCTGACATCTAAAGGGGAAACCTTCATAATCCAAGTTTTAAGTCCATATGCTTTCCTCAACCTTAAGATCAATTGAAGCATAAAATTACATTGAATCGTTCATGTAGACTAAGATATGGTCATACATAATATACTCATATAAGGTCATTTTTTGTGTCAATAGCAAGGAGTTTATCCAGAGTATCCCCAATGAACATTAAGAAATTCTCACCCTAAAATTTGAGTGGTAGATATGGAAAACAAATCCAAACATGTCTACATTGGAAAGTTCTAGTAACAGGGTTTAAAATGAGGAATCAAGGATTCATAAGAATAAATTGTGATTGATAATCCCATAATGTATCTATCAGAGGTAATATCAAAGAAAACAATGAACAAACCTTAATTTGTCAGGTAAACTTCAAGTTTACCTTCCATTAAAGGCTCCAAGATGAAGATATCCAGTCGTAGAGTGTAGGAAATCCCAAGCAATGGGAAAAACAGAGAAGCTGCAATAGAGGCACAAACTTTAGGAGGGGGTCCAACCAAAATGCCACAGCTATTGTTCAACAAACCCTGTTTCGAAGCACTAGTAATAGAGGAGATTGTAACGACATATGGAAATTTAATTTTTATTATAATTCCCTAATGAGTGGTCTAGTTATTGACCCACGCAGAGCCCTCAAATCCAAAGATGAGATCACCTCCAACAACACCTGGTAATAAGCCAAAATTGTTTTTATATTCGACTTAATCGGAATGGGCATGAACATGATCTCTAGAGTACGGCCAATGGATCCCATAACCTACCATACGTCAAGATATTTTGGAGTTGTGTCCATGACCAAAGCTTGGTGTAGACCTTTCATCATTATCGTTGGGGTTTGGGCACCCTTTTGCAAGGCTCTAGGAATAGATATATATGTTTATTTATTTTTTAAGATGACATAAGTTTACTATTTATCATGGTTTTTCTTTTGTAGTTTTGAAATATTACATTGTGTTTCACATATTTTAAGATTGTTCATGCTTTTCAATTTTTTGATAATAATTTTTATGAAAAAAATTAACCTTTATTTTTATTATAGCCATCCCTTCGGATATTTAGAGAAACTTGATTCCTTAATAGTTGAGAGGAGGAATTTGGTTTAATTAACTCATGTTCGGTTTTGAGTTGTAGTCATTTCAATTCAAAATAATGGAAGTGACTTGTGTTAAATCTTTGAGACTAAATATAATATTAGCAAGAGGATAACAAGATTTTAAGTTTATGTACATAAACAATTGGTTAATTAGGTTGAGAAAACAGTCTTATTTTCTTATATTTTAACCGTGGTTATAGTAATTGACTAAGGAATGAAGTGGATAAGATAAGAGATGAGTATATCTATGATTACACCACATGGTGTAATCCTTTTAGCTTTCAGTGAAGTTAGCAAAAAATAGCTAATACTTCAAGGGTGTAATGACCAGATCTCACACACACAAGACAACACAGTAACATATAGGATAATTTTATTTTTGACTTGCTTGAAGTGTAGACAATACCACAGGTGATCACAAAGAGCTAAAACTAACTCATGATAAGCTTGACACGACATTGACCACATATACGACACCCATCATGAACAATTCACTTTTATTTTTGACAAAACAACATAGAAGTCCAACCATAGAACACACTTATAGTTAGGGCACACCACGGTGAAAAATTATTGAAGGATATTTATTTTAATAAAACATATTTTAATTCTTAACTTACGTTCTAGGAGATTTTGGATATGTTTCTTATGATTCTTCTTAGAAAGCTAAATTTATTTGTTTTACACTATAGGGTAATTAGCTTAAAGTCATCTCTAATATGACAATTATTTATTGAATTCATTTATTTAATAAAGGAGTTAATTAAATAAAAAATTCCATCTATCCAAACTTATGCTAATAAAACTCGTTCATAACTTCATTCCTCATGGGCTCATGTTTAACACACTTAAGATAAGATTACAAAGTACCTTGGAAAATTTTAGAGGAAGAAGGTCTAGCTTAATTAATCTTTAAGATCTCATTTGGTATTAACTAGGATTTTATTGAATCTTGAGAATTTATTCCGAATGGTTAAAAAAATTACAATGATTCTTCACTTGGTAAGTTTGATAAAAGTATACGTATTAGGTTTTTTTATCAATTTCCTCCTAGTTACTATAACTTTGTTTCTTCTAATAACTAATCATTTATTTCACCTTAATATTATTATAATGACTCATTACCATAAGGATAAAGTTGTTTTGTTTAGCTTGGGGTAGTGTAGTTTATATAGTGCCATGACTTACATGGTTCACCATGTAAAATTATGACTCAATACAAAAGTTTACCATTGCACCAACTATATAACACATGGTTATAACATTTCTATTCGATGCAACATAAGCACCAAAGAAACAAAACAATTATATGGAACTATGACTTGGGAACAAGAAGGTAACTAGATTGATCAAGCAACGCTATACTAAACATAAGGTTCTTATATTACATTAAAACCAATCTTAATAATACGGTGATAAATTTCATATTTTCCACGATAGTCAATACTAGTCAAGGTTTCATTAGTTATGACAACATTACTCCACAAGACACAATACTAAGGTACCGCCTCTTCTAAATTTTCCACCAAATCACATACAAGAGTTTTATAACAAATAACAAGTCGTACATAGGAACTTCATAACCAAGACTGATGCAATTTCTTACAACACTTTCCCTCATCTACTCGCAAAGCCATCTGTAACAAATTATTAACCTGAGTTAGTTCATGAGAACTGAACAAGATAAGACTACACATAGCAATAATAAGCTGATATCTAACAATATCATGAAAGGAAACATTTAATTTCAAGAAAAGGTAACGGGGCTCTATCTACTAATCTACTTCTTAAGACAAACAAAGTAAATTTTCTACCATACTGCTAAGAAAGAAGTGATATGTTTCAATCAACAATAATGTCTTTATTCAACAAAAGGGCAATAACCAATCAAGAAGGTGTAAAAAATTTAAGAGTTAATAATAATAGGTCTAGTGTATGGGGATTTCAATCATTTAATCATGTGGATTATATGATTGAAATCCACTTAATTTTTTTAAGAATAAAAATAACATCTTTACCATACTGTCTAAGTAGGAAGTGTTGATGCAAAATCACAGCACCCCTGGACGCACATCAGGCTTCTAGGTTGATGTTCAGGCATCCAGTGTGATTGCACAACATGGAAACCTCTCTCCAAGCGTGGGACTTGTAAAACCGAGAGAGGAATCTCCAGAGAAGGCTGGTTCCTGCTCCTAAACTACCTGCCACAAGCTATTCCAGTGCAGGCAAGCTAATCTAATCCTAATCTAACCATGCCAAGGAGACAGAGAGAGAGAGAGAAGGGAAAAACAGCAAAATCCTACACTAAAACGGTGATACACCAGAGAAGGAGAATGTTGAACATCTATCAAAACTGCCATGGGACAAAGAGAGGTGAGCAATGGGAAGGATGGACAGATGCATCACAGGCCCAAGGATAGATTTCACATAGAAAGTGTCCCAAAACTCCATGAACACAGCTCCAGATCTGCAGTGAACGTTCAAACATGCATAAATACCTGCAATGAAGAGAGGCAAGAAGAAAACAAGCAAAAACGAGAAAGGATGGACAGATGCATCACAAAACATGTTTTGTTGCTTCAAAAGTTTGCACAGAACATCATTCCATTAGTAAAAGGCAAAAAACGCCATTACAGAGCAGGGAGGAGGTTCGACTCCATTTTTAACCCTAGAGAAGAAAAGAAGGGAGGGCAGAGCAGAAAGAATGAACCACCTTTTATATTTTGCCACTCCTTACAATATATAGGAAGAATGAGAGAAGGAAGAAAGAGGAAAGTCAGATCTAGTCCAACCACCTCCAGGTCATATTTTAAATCATCTCATTATGGTAGAAGCGGCGGATCCTGGCAAAACGGCGGGTTGTCTGCTGCATTAAAGCTGGTTGTTGAAGCGTCACTTCTACTATATCACGCGTCAGACCCGTTTCTTGATTTTCTCTCTCCAAACTGCACCAAAACTCGAGATTAGCCCCAAAATCATGTAGAGGATTTCACTAGCTTTCCATTGATATAAGGAACATGCAAATCCGAGCTCTGGATCAAAAGATATGACGATTTGAAGATTTAGGGCACGGAACAGGCAAAAACAGATTTTTGAAATATTTTTCCCGCGCATTGCCACCTGGATGACACGTGGCACGTGCTGATTGGATGAGCAAGGTCTTCAGCCTGTCGGGTTCAAGATTCTCCTCTGCATTTGCATCGGGTTTGGGAGGTGGCTCAACATATGTTTTCGCCCCATGCTTTTCCGACTTGTTTTCCTGACTATGAAACCCGATTTCCTTTGTGTGTCGGGTTTGGACGACCCGACGACATATCCCTTTGTGTGGGGTTTTTGCTTGGACACGTGGCATCTTCTCATTGGTTCGGATCAGCACTCGAAAACTCGCCCTTTGACTTTTTGACCCTTTCCCTTGTGAGGACACATGGCAGCTTCTGATTGGCCCTCGGCTCCTTTGCGTACTTCGCCTCCATTTGTCCTGGATGTCCCATTTGATTTTGGGCCCTTTGTGCTCATTTCGGCTGGTTCGGGCATTTCGTGTCCATTTGTCCCAGACGTCCCATTTGATTTTGGACCCTTTGGACTCATTTTGGCTGGTTCGGGCATTTTTGGCCCGCTTGTCCCACTTTGCTTCGGACTGACTTGACTCTTTTCGGCCGGTCCGGCTGGTTCGCGCCTTTTTGGCCAATTGTCCCACAGGCGTCTCTCTCAGCAGTTAGCCAATTTTTTCCTCTCGGTCGAACCGGCATTTCGCGTCCACTGCGTACTTTTGTCCCAGATGTCCATGTTGCTTTGCGGGCTGTTTGTGCTTACTTCAGCTGAGCCGGCTGGTTCGGGGCTTTTTGTCCCAAATCTCCCGACTGCCCCTAGGGCTAGGACTTAGTCGTTTTTATTATTTTTTCCTGGATCAACCTACTTGCCTTCTGCAACCTTTTTTCGCATTTTTTCAGAGCTTGCTCTTTTCCTCTTAGACAGGGGACTTAGAAAATATTTGAGGGGACTCTAGCAACATGATTTTTGGCCCCGAATCAATCAATCTGCCTGGGACTTGAATACTATGATGCATGTTATCGAAATTTACCCTGGGGGGTGAAATTTTGACAACAGTTTGGCGACTCAGCGGGGTCATCTGCCTGCCTAGATGAAAAGACCAGTTGCCTGAAGCAATCCATTGGGCATGGAGTCTAAGCAAGCCTGAAACTGATCTGAACCTTGAAAAATCTCCTCTGAGCCACCTGGAAACCCATTGAACCTTGAGTGTCTTCACCAAGATGCCACTGAAATGAACTGTGCAAGAGCAGAACCAGCAACACCAAAACTATGTACAAAACTGAAAATCATGCATGCCCTAAATGGAACATGCAGAGTGTGCACAAGCACTTCTTCTACTGAAGCCATTGTACCTACTCTACTCTAGCTTGGAGAAAAGGCAAGCTCAACAAACCATGCAACTGTGGGCAAAAGGATTCCTTTCTTCAAAAAAAGTGGCAGCATGCAATGATTTGGCAATGATCAGGCTGTTTGGATCTTATCTCTAAAGTCAATTAATTAACATTCGTCTAGGAAGGTCCATAATTTAATTTTCTTGGTAAATTATTTTCTTCTCTTTAATCAATGATTAATCCCAACATGGTTAACCTTATACTTAGTCATTTTGTTTCATTATCCTATTAGCTTTAATATCCCACATTTCATTAATTTACTAAAACATACTAGGAGCTAGGAAAAGACTTGCACACTAAGGTAATTAAATGGCCCCATTCATTCAATCTACACATACCTTAAATTTTATTTAAACATCTATAAAATATATTCCTACCAAAAACAAAGTAGGGTTGATCCTCAACCCTTAGATCAAACCAATCTTGGCCATTAGATCCTAGGGTTCAAACTAACCTAAAAATCCTTATGAATTCTTATTAAAACCTTTTCTTTATTCTAAACTTCTCATTTGGTCTATTTTCTTTGTTAAAATTGTAGGTTGGAGAGAAGGAAGCCATGGGAGCAAGAGAGGAAGAACTATGGAGGATTTTCTTCAAGAGGATCAAGCTTAGATTTGTTTATATTGTATATTTATCATTGTAGTTCTTTCATTCAAGGATTGAAGGAGTTTTCCTTTTCAAATATAGAGTTTTTATTTCATTGCCATTTGTATTTGGGGTTCTTCCATTTTGGGAAAACCCTTCCCCATTAATTATAATTAAAAAGAGTTTTTAATTTACCCTTTTGAAGGTTTTTATTGCTTAAAACCATGAGATTTGATCATTGTTTTTTTGTTGGGGATTAGTCCTTAGTAAATTTACATGCTTAAAATTTTAGTTATTACAAGTTAGAAATTTCACATAGACGGAAACTAAAATTTGTTTCGTAAGTGACAGAACCGCCACCCAGAGCAGGACCGGCAGTCTGGGACCACCGCCCCTACCTAGGTGGACAAAACCATGAACCACCTACCTACTGATGGAGTGGTGGTTCTGAGACCCGCCTACCTAACCTGAGTGGTGGTTATAGGAGACCACCGCTCTGCATAGGGTGGTGGTCATGTTCCTTAGGAAAAATAGAACCATAAAACCTGAGAATTTCCAAAAAAAAAAAGTTCTAAAGGGTGTTTTAAAATTCATTCTGAACTTGATTTTATATGCCTAAGTTTCCAGTTGTAAGATTTACTTCATTTATTCATTCTTTTGTTAAAATTACTTAATCATTTCTTTCAATGGTAATCAAAACTCTACAATTTAAATATTTCCTATTTTTTGTTAATACAACAACATATATCAAGATCTCAATTTAGTATTGTTATTTTTTTACAATTTCCACAATGGAATACTTCTATTTCTTCCAACATTTACAACCTAAATGGTATAAACTTTCTCTTTGCAGGTTTTCAAATAAGCACAATTGAATTACTATTTTCATATTTCTTTCTTTCCTGTTTTCAACTACAATTTCCTTTTTCAACAATGAGGTAAACTTCCTTTTTCACAATACAACTTTCAACTAAACTTTTACAAAATATTCTCCATTTTGATTCTTTTCTTTCCATACTATAATTTAATGAGAAGGGAGTTTTACAAATTTTCAATGAACTTTTTCAAAGAATATTACAACTTACAAAGCTACATCTCCTTTAAACAAAATACAATATTACACATCTTCCACACCTTGAGTGGGAATAATAAGAAGCTTAATCACAAGGAAGGATTTCTTGAAGACACCAACAAAGCTCCAACTTTCACACCACCAACAGAGATCTCCACCAGCTTCATTTGATCACAAAAAAAAAGGGGGAGAGGCAACACTCTCTCCACCCAACCAAGAATTCCAATGAGGAGGAGAAGCCATCCTCCTCATTGGGCCCCGAGCCCCAACCACATTGCAATGGAAAATGGATTCAACTCATGGAAAAAAAACAAGCTTCCACATCACAATACAAAGATTTTTAGAACCATACCAAAACTAAACAACTCAAACTACAGTCACAAGAAGAACTAACAAAATATACAAGGCTTCAAAATGCAATAGCCAAAGGAGCAAGATCTATGGGGAGGTCACTTATGCCTCCTAATGGGAAATGGTGTGCCCACCTTATAGCCCTCAAATACACATCTCAAAACCCCTAAACACTCTTATGCCTCCCTCAAGAACTTATTATGCCTCCCACATTCTCTTATGCCTCCCTACAATCTCTTATGGCTCCCTCAACAAAATAACCAAGTAAGAAATGCAAGCATTTTCTTGTCCAAGGTGGGGCACCCAACCCAAACTCCCTCAAAACATGAAGTAAACTCTTATGCCTCCCTACATGTAAGTTCCTCATAGTCCCCTCCTACACCACACTTATGCAATCTACCCAAGCACCCAACAAGCATAACAAAACACTCAAAACATGTACATATACACATTACAAAAGAAAAATATTAAGCAAGAGTAAAAATCCTACCTTTCCATGGTAGATCTTGATCCAAGAGTCTAACACCAAGATTCTTCAATCCCAAAAATAACCAAGAAGCTCCAAAAAAATCCTCAAGCACTCCAAAATCCTCTAACTCTCAAAAATGCAAGAGCACCAAAATAATGAAGTAACCCCCAAACAAGCAAAATAGCTTGAATAAATAGAAAAGAGAGAGAGGAGGGTGAGTTGGCTCCATGTAGGATGCCACATCAATCATCCTCAACTCCACCTCAGAAGTCAAACCTCAACCCCAATACACAATAAATTGGTGGGTGAGAGGAATGACAAATTACTTACACACACAATCCAATCCCACACCACCCTAAGGAAAAATTTTAATTACAAGAAATAAAGTGCAATAATATTTTACCTTTTTGTCTTTTCAAAACACATATTGGGGTCTATTTTTTACCCCCCAACCCATAGGTAAGGTTTGGTATAGCAATTTAAGAGGTGTGAGAAAAGTTTGACTTGTCCCACAAGCCTGAAAGATTAGCCCTTAAGGCCAAATCTGAATTTCCATGAAGGGGTAAAGTGTACAACACTCAAAGTCGCAAGCACTCAACTTACAACACATAACCCAAGAGCCACCAAATATAATAAATGAAATTCTTTTGTCTCATCCATAATTAGTTTAGTAAAAATATTAATTAGGTAATCTAGACTCCAATTAAATAATTAAGAAAAGGAGGATACATCACTATAAAATCACATACCAAAATTAAATAAAAGAAATGACACACAACTCCTTGGTCACAATTGGAGGTGATCCCCCTCATGGAGACACCCCAACAATAATTCAAACATACACACAACAAGATACATGTTGCCATGGTGACCCTTGTTGAATTCATCTAGCATTCCAATGTGGTTGGTCTCCAATCCCCCCATTGTTTGTTGTGATATGTTTTCCTACAAAACACACAATACCCCTCTAGCCTCATGGCCATATTAACGATGTCGAAGTAATAAAACACTTACATCTAACTATTAATTTCAACATCAAATATCATAACTACTATTGCTAAGATCGGGTAATTTAAAAATTATTCCAATTTTCAACATTTCGATTCTACTCATACATCAGTTTGCAATTAAGATTAAAAAACCAACTAAATCATCATATTTAAGCGATACTTTCACTCGTTCCCAATTTGTCCAATCCTCTAATATCAAAGAGATCACAAAAAAAAAAATTGAACCTCATAATAAACATCAATACGAAATGATTCAAAAATATTGACATATATTTATCCGACAACACATCATTTTCTTCCATACTGAATGTCTATCAAAATTTAATTAGTTCAGTTACATAGTTCGGTTACAATAATGTCTATCCTTCAATTCCCATATCACAATGCGCTAATGTTGTTCGTCTATTAATATCTTTTGGTAATAATGCACAATAGTGTCCATGTGTCTAGTCACAGAGATAAACCAAATATAACAAAACCATATCGAAGAGTAATGCTATCAAAATCAAATTACGACAATGTAACCATTCTAGCTAATTGTTTTATCCTTAAATGCCCATCAGGGTCCACAGTACGACATATAGTTAGAATAATAATAACCAAAACACAATTGAGTCATGATGCCCCACACATCTTATTAGTGTGCTAATTAGAATAAAGAAGCAATGTTCACAATTATAACAATTCAGAAAAGATAATCATGGTTCATTTAGTGTTGAAGAGAAGTGGGCATTACAAAAGGACTCTAAATTAATAGGATAATGAATTTAATTAAATCGACATAAGGTTAACCATTTCTAGGATTGAATATTAATTAAAGAGAAGAAAATATTTAACTATGTAAATTACTCTATAGTACCTTCCTAATGAATAATGGATTTATGGACCTTAGAGATAAACTTGAGATTTTGTTAACTTTTTACTAGACCTAGTTCTTTATTTGAAAAGTGGAGTTTAGTGGTGTTAGTTAGTTGTTGTACCCTAGGGGATTCACATCCTTGTAACCTGTTTTACCCTCTTACCTTTATCTTGTAACAAAAAAAAAATTAGTCACAATTTTCAGTATAAGTGTTAGGTGTTAGCGTGTTCCCTGAATGTCATTTTTGCGGGCGTTAAAATTAGGATTTAGTAAGAGGTGGGCATTAGTATCTATATTATGGGTACAAGAGATTAATTTCTTACTTCTTCTTCTGATCCTTGTAGTGATGCTCTTAAGGTTGCAATCCACCGTAAGAAGGTTGCAATGTTATCAAACTTCTTAATTTGAGATATTGTAGCTAAACTATTCAACTGCATAATGATATTACTATTTTTTAGTCTCATTTACAATAATTATTTTATCTAACACTACATTAGCTATTATGATATCCCAAATATGCGGTTGTAGCTCATCCAAGAATACAAACAATATCATCAACTTTTGCTTCTAATTGGATCTATATAAACTAACATTTTACATCAACATCTTCCTTTGGTATAGTGAAAGAACCTCCAACCACAAGCAATAATTATTTAAATTGAAAGTTTTTATATTTTAGTTTTCCATAGAACATAGTTATCTCATCTCAAGAGGTGGGAATATGGAACAAAAAATTTAGTATAATTTTTATCCATAATCTTGAATGCATGTGACAAAAAAAGTTATTAATTCTCTTTAAAGATTATAAGGATGATACCATAGACGTTTTTGTTGCAAATGTATTAGATGTTAGTTGCACTAGTCCACATAATGGTATTATAAATAAGTACTTCCTAGAGGCACTTGATATATAAAATATTTGGAATAATTTTTGAAAAATTGTGATTTAAAAAATGCACATGTATGTATATGATGAAGTTTTCTCATTTTCTTCTTTTATGCTTAGATAAATCACAAAAAAAAATTTAAACCAATTATTGTGGTTCATAGAACCAGAACTTATACACATATTTTTAATGTAACTTTAAAAATGTAGCTTTGCAAAACATAAAATTTTGGCATACATGCTTTGCAAGAAATGAATTAATCACGTTTTAAGGCTTCTATAAGACAAAACTTCATTTTTTACTATACTTTTGTATCTCAAAAAAATTATAGGACATAGAACATTATTCAATTTGTTTTTGAAATCATTGATTTTATGAATTATCAAAAACTCTCAAGTCCTAAATCCTAAAGGTTTTCCCGTTGTGGGATTAACCATGTCTTCAAGGGTAATTGACAAAAACATTAAATACATGAGTTCAAGGAGGAATGTTTTAAAAATTAATTATGTGAAATAAAATGGATCAAGAAACAATGTGGTCGAGTATAATATTAAGAATCCTCCTCGTTTTTGATAGATGAATGTATTGGCTTTTCACTAGACTATAGGAAGAAAATTCAAATTTTCCAAAATTTAAATGTTCATATACTTTAAAATATTATGCTTAGCACTAATTTAAATGAAAATTAATAAAAATTGTTTAAAATTTTGAATAAGAATAATAGGCCAATGGAGAAGTACATGTGCATTTGTCTTTTTGAGATGTTTGACTCTCTTCTTATAAATGTTTTTAATTTTTTAAAAATCAATATCAACTAAAAGTATTCGCCAAGTCTAATGAGGGAGGAAATGTATGGTTGAATTCTCCCTTCTTAATAATAAAATTTATTTTATTTCTGCAAACCTTTTACACAAACTTCTTCTACTAGTATTGTGTAGGAACAAAGTGGGTGTGGACAAGAGTTTCGGCTATGAGGAGGTATGAAGTTATATGAATCTTTTTTTATATAAAACCTCTAGAAACACGAATTAGGGAGAGCCTACATTTTGTTGATATGAAATTCATTTATTGCATTTGCAAGAGGGGACTACAACACTTGTAACCAATAAAAAACATATTGTACAACCATCACTAAAAAATAAATTAGAAATGTTGTTATAAATGTTTAACAAAACCCACATGAAAACATACATACAAATTACGGGAATCACTATTCTTGACATAATAAAAAATAAATTAATCTATGTAGGTAAAAATTTACTCACTTATTCAAATGATGAATTATTTTATCCTAACACCTTCACGATAATACAAACCTTGCAGATAATATTCCAATAGTTTGTATACATTCTAGATACTTGTTTCTATGCACAACCCATCATGCTATTCAGTGTGTATTTAAATGCACCTAAACTCCATTCCTTGTATGGTACATGTACCTAACCATATGTTCATCAAGAAATTGGAATAACCTTTCACTAAATTTTTAGATATAATTTAAGTATAATATTATAAGCCAACAACCACTTTTCACATATGTATAACCACATAGAAACTTTAGAAGATGAGATACATGTCTAAAAATGAATTGAATATTATGTTTTCCTTGTTTTGATGTGGTTATGATCACTTGTGCAACCTCGTGGTATAGTACATTGCAAAACATGCAACCTTTAAACAAACTCTGTTTCTTTCTTTATAGGAAACTTAAGTACACCCAGAATAAGTAAGGACTTAAGAAAATCAAGGTAATATTTAAGGCATTTTCATAAATTGAGTGAAAAAAAATCTGATTATTTATCACGTTGGTTCAAACCACTTGATAGATTTTCTTGACGATATTTAAATTGTATAAATTAAAATTATTCTACTATTATAATATACCATAAATTAGAAATACTAGTGTCATATAATAACGATTTCACTAATGTTTGAATTTTGGGGTCTCTATAATGCATGTGATTTCTCAATAATGATTTACAAATGTTACATATACATATTTCCTATTTCCAAATTAATTTTTAAGTTTAGTGCAAATTTTTTGTCTTATGTTGTTAAAAATATAGGCACTATTTTAACAAAAAGAGTAATAAGGAGAGAGAAAGAAGATGATTTTGTGAATAATTCATGTGTTGGAGACAATTTAATCTTTCTATTCATAAGGACATGCACATATGTAGGGACAAAATTTACAACAATTTTCATCTAAGGAATGTTATGAACTCTATATTAAGGACATGAGTATCTTATTGTACGACAAATAACTTTATTGTTTATAAAAAGGCATATTTTCATTTAAAGAGACAAATTGTATGTGTTAGTTAATCATATATATGAGTCATTTTATGTTTTCATGAATCTTCCATTAATTTTATGTATTAAATATACTATCGTCATAATATATTGTAAATTAGAATTAATAGTGTTATACAATAATGATTTCTTTTATGTTTAAAGTTTTGGTGTCTCTATAATTCATGTGATTTCTCAATAATGATTTGTGAATGTTGCACATACATATTTCTTATTTCTCAGTGAAATATAGTTTCAATTTAAACTTACTTTCATACATATAAGAAACATTGGAACTTTTTTTTAGCAAAAAGTGCAATAAAAGAGAGATAAATAGTTCAATTTTTCCTGAATAAATGTGTTGAGTCTATTTAATGTTTCTATGGATTAATGTACATAATATTAGGGATAAGAATTTCCATCCAAGGAATATTTTGCACTCTAGTATTCTATTTAAAAGAGAGATGACTTTATTAATTATAAAAAGTTTTATTTTCATTTAAAGAGAGACAAATTTTATATATTATTTTTTCATAGATAACTGTCATTTTATGTTTCTATTAATATTGCATTCATGGAATGCATATCATAAATGACACAAATTATTGTTTACTAAAAAATAGAATTAAAAAAACAAGTCATATATATTAAATTTTTATTAAAACATCAATCAGTTTGACATGATACTTCTTAATATGTATAGTTTATTTTCTTAAGAGGTTGAAATATTAAATTAGTAAATTATAAAAATTTTGTTCATATCTTAAAAAAACATATTAGATGTAAATTATTAATTTGGACAATAAATTACTTTTAGTGCTTGTAATGTTAGGTTGATTTTATAATATCCTTATAAAAAAAATTTATTACTAATCTTGTGACACCGACTATTTTAGACACATAAGACTAACATAGCAAAATACAAGATAATTTTTTTTTACTTGTTTGAAACATAACATGACACAACAGGTGGTCACAATGGCTACAACTAGCTCCATGAACAACTTGACACAATGATGACCACAAAGACCACAAGGAAACATTCAACACCCATCAAGGATAGTTTGCTTTTCTCTTGACAAGGCACCACGAAGAAGACCAATCCACAATTACATAGTTATAGTTAAGTACACCTCACGGTGTAAGATCCTTCAAGGTTATGTGTCCACTACAATAGTCTTTCAAGACCTGACTTTGCGGTCTAGAAGATTCATGTTATGATTCTTACAATTATACTTATAACGCTAAGTTCTTCCTTTTACACTATAGGGTAATTATCTTAAGGTCTTATCTAATATGACAATTATTTGTTTAATTCATTTATTTAATAAAGGAGGTAAATAATTCCACAAGGACATCTATCCAAACTTACGCTACTAAAACTCTATCATATCTCTATTGCATATGGGTTCATGTTTAACACACTTAAGGGAAGATTACAAAGCACCTGGCTGAAGGTAGGGGAAGAAGTCGAGTTGAATACATCTTTAAGATCTCATTAGTTATTAACCAATATTTTATTGAATCTTGAGAATTTATTCCAAATGGTTAAAAAAATTGCACTGATGCTTCACTTGGTAAATTTGATAAAAGTATACATATTAATTTTCTTAATCAGTTTTCCTCCTACTTACTATAACTTTGTTTCATCAATTTACTAGTGTGACATAAATATTAAGGATTATCCTCTATAAAAGATTCTATGATGTACCTATTCATTTCATACAATGTTGCTGTTCATTAGCTAATTAATTTATGTCACACTTAGGTATTGAAATTGGTGATATGAATATTTTATGCTCAAGAAAGAAAAATGAAAAAACACTTTAATGATACTATCATTGATTATGAATTCTCTTACAAGAGAGATCTTATTTAAATGAATAATATAATTAATAGAAAATGAGCTTCATGATGTATTTAATCAAACCCTTTTTAGGATTTTCTATTTTTTTAAATAAAATTATCCTTTGATGAGTTATGTTATACTTTCAAATAATAATATTTCAAGATCCTAGAAATGAACAAGCTTAACTATGTGATTGACTTAATTAAAATTGATTTAAATCTAATTTTAGAGTAACTAATATGATAAATTATAATAAAAGACAAATGGTAAACACACCAATAATCTAATACTATATGGAAATAGGAAAGAGATAAGTGACTTAGATAATTCATGTATAACTTGTAGGTGGTTGGGACTACGTGAGTATTACATATAGGGGATCCTACAGTAGTGAAGGGGCACTAGGGCATTCGTCACTACACAAAATTTCATGATCCAGTTTCTTTTGTGTCACAAAGGTTTTGTAGTTGGTATGTGTTAGCAGCATGATAGTGGCTCTTTGAGCACTGAAAGTAGATGTGACATACAAAAAACCCCTAGCTACATACCCAAGCTCAAAAAAACATAAAATATAAATAAAATATGTAATATGTGAAGCCATTCTTTTTGGTACGCAAATTTACACCTCCTTTGGGGATAGGAACAATTAGTGAGTGAAGTGATATTCTTCATTGATGAAAAACTTTGTTGATGTCATTTGGTAGTCGGGGAAGATGTATGACAAACTCGTTTGAATTGTAGCTTTGGAAAGACTAGCTAAACACGTACAAACATGATGGCCTTCCCTGATAATTTAGGCCATGGATTTGACCTGTATGAGAGAACACTTTGTGTTACCTAAAAAATGTAAAGGGATGATTGAAATATTCAGTCTCTTAGTTTCTTTTTTTGAAAAATGAGTAAATCAAGATCCTATATGATCATGGCCAATGAATACGCAATTTTTAATCTAATTTTTTTTTCACACTAAACAATTCATAAGTCACACCATTTGTACTCAGGTTACTCTAGAAAACACATGTTATTCCATTTTCTCTCTTTCCAATTTATGAAAAGGGGAGTAGAATTAGTAAAAATACCTTGACAAATGCTTATAAGGAAAAGAAAACATAGGTGAATTTTAGGATTTTAGCAATAATAGGTTTATGTTTTGTATGAATGGGAGATTAAAATAGGATGGAATTTACAATAACGGGTTTCTCCAGTAATGTCAGGAATCATTCTAGGTAAAAGGACACTCAGTTAGTGAGGAATTAGTCCCTTGGAGAATAAGGTACAGACTCATGAAAGCCCAATAATGAATGATTTCATACAATCTTGAAGAAATTACACATGAAATACCACGTAAATATCTTAACAGAATATTCACAACTCACTACCTATTATTCCTAAGATACACTCAAAGGCTTAAAAAAATCTAAGTAACAGAAGGGTATATTATGAATTTAGAAAAAATTTCAGTATTCTATAAAGAAGGCTCAAATTATAGTACAAATTCAATTAAAAAAATACCACTGTTAAGTACAAATCTAGTATAACTCAGAGGAGTCATAAAAAAAATATTGGAATAGGAAAAATAGCTGACTATAGTTAAGTATACTCTATTAATAATAAAATATAATGAAGCTTAAGGATCATGCACATGGTTCATTTTAAGATATTCAATTTCCTTAAACAAGGGAACATGAAACCTATGATATCAATTATTTATCAATGGTTTGTACATGTGAAACCATGTTGACATAGGAAAATTTGAAGAAGTAAACCAACTCACAAATATCTCATTAAAATTAAGATTTTTAAGACAACACATCAAAAAATCTCTATCTCTTCAAAAATTTAGAAATTTTTAACCCCCCCTTTAATACGAGAACATGGCTCTCGTATCTATACAATTTTTTTATTCTCTTCTTATTTCCTTTTTTCACTCAAAAAAAATTGAATCTTTTCAAGGAATATTCCTAAGAATAAATAAATAAATATATTATTTTCAGAATATCTCATTCCCTATCGTGTCATGTGGAAAAATGTCTAAAAATGGTTACAGTTGTTTATTTAATTCTTCTATGATGACTGGTGTGTCAATGTCATTCATTTTACATCATCAACTTGATCATTCCCACTTCAAGCAGGTTGAGAAACTATTTTTAGTGATTTTTTTGAGTGCTCCCAAATGGTTTGATTTTGATGCTAATCATTCTCTCCTTTTGGAAATCCTCCTCAAAACACACCACACATATTGTCATATCTTTCTGAGATGATTATTTCCTCATGTGTTGTATTACATAAGGCTAACTATCTCATTTTTTGACTGATATCAATATACTTCACTTTTATCTCCATCATGCAGATATCATAAACAATCGCAGTAATTATTCCACCATGATTTTTCTCAATTTAACTTTGCAAGCCTCATCTTTAATGTAAATTCCCTCCATTTCTTCTAAAAACTCATCTCATTATGGTGGTAGGTTGAGAACCCTAGCAAACCAAAAAAATGGGGAATTGTATTTTGCATTTTTCAAGAACTTGTTCTCACCTAATTAAATATATCCAATTGTAGTTGGATAAAGGACCTCGTAATATTTCCGAAAAGTCCAACCTTGCATGAATCCAAGCTCCCTGTGAAAAGTTATGGCCATTTGAATATATGCATCAGGGTTTGCTTTCTGTCTAGTTGTCACTCGCTCAAAATGTTGCGCCTCTAACCTATGCGCCTTGTGAAGATACGCCTCAACACATCCATCCTCATGTAAACATAGTATTAAGTGTTCCCTAGGTGCAAAAAATTTCCATGTCGAAATTTCCTTCTCTACGCCTCCAACTTGCGTCTTGGGCACGAATTTTGTCATGTCGACACTTTGTGTTGTGCACCTCCAACATGCGCCTTGGGCGTGAATTTTGTCATGTCGACACTTTTGCATTGTGTGCCTCCAAGCTATGCCTTAGGCATGAATTTTTTCATGTCAACACTCTGTGTTGTGCACCTCCAACCTGCACCTTGGGCACAAAATTTCTCATGTCGACACTCTATGTTGTGCACCTCCAACCTGCACCTTGGGCGTGAATTTTGTCATGTCGACACTCTGTGTTTTGTGCCTCCAACCTATGCCTTGGGTGAAATTTTTTTCATGTCAACAGCCTGTGTTGTGCACCTCCAACATACTTCTTGGGTGTGAATTTTTTTCATTTCAACACTCTGTGTTGTGTGCCTCCAACCTGCGCCTTAGCTATTGGTGACGCAATAAATATCGGGCTTTGAGTTTCTTTGATTTCCATAGTCTTCTATGTGTCTATATTTACTTGGGGGGAGATATATACAACAATTTGGGTGACTCAATGGGATCACCTTCCTACTAGGTAGAAGATCACTGGCTTTTTAGCAATCCATTGGGCATGGAGTCATAAGCAATAACTTGGAAACCAACCTGATATCTCATCCTGAGCCTGATACTGCAACTCCTTCTCCGAGAGCATGCTGAACTGTAGAAATTCAACCTGAGAGCAACAAAACCTATGCCTTAGCACTTAGGGAAATTGAAACCTAACTACAAACAAGATGATGTGCATCCGCACTTAGAGGAATTGAAAACTAGGCTAATATTTACAAGGGTAAACCTTTTCCTTATGGTAGCAATGTTTAAGGTAGATTCCGTTAACTGGAATCGGGAATTCTTCTCCATCCATTGGAGACAATTAGAAGGCATTAATACTTTTTTCATCCCATGACCATGTAGGGGCCACTACAAATGGCATCAAACTTGGAATGCCTTCCTGGTTTTTTCCCGATCTACATCTCATTTCAGAACTAGGTCCCCTTCCTGGAAGGTCTTTGCTCTTGCCTTCTTATCAAACCATATTGTTAATAAGGTTTGATATTTATCAATTGTTTGAACTACATGCTCTCTTGATTTCCTCCAATTCTATCAACTCTACATACCTGGCCTCCATTGGTTCAAACTCAGCCAACTCCAACTGCTTCATGAGTTCTAATGCAGGTAGTTCTAATGATATAGGAAATACTGCCTCTTTCCCATAGACCAACTTATAAGGGGGAATTACTTGTAGACCTCTTTGGTGTTATTTTTTCATCCCATAATGCTGATTTTAGTTTGGTTTTCCATGTTTCTTTTGTTTTCATCTAGATTCCTTCTGATGATCCTTAGCAAATTCTTGTTCGTGGACTCTACCTGTCCATTACCCTGCAGGTAATAATTTGAAGAGGTGTTCAAATAGATTCCATTCTTGACAGCCCATTCCATAATCCTGGAACCTATGAATGCCAATGCATTGTCTGATATGATAGTGGCTGGCACACCGAACATGGTCACTATTCCTTCATAAAAGTCTAGTATGTTAGACTCATTTTCTTCTTTGAGCACTACTCGCTTCTCGGTCCACTTGGTGAAATAGTTCGTTGCCATGAGAATCCACTTGTGGCATTGGCTTGAGTTTGGATTGATGACCCCGATGAAGTCCAATCCCCAATGCATAAATGGTCATTCAACCAAAATTGGGTGCAATGGAAGCACTACTAGTCTTTCTTTGCCTGTGAAGAGTGCACATTTCTTACACTTTATTATCCATGTATAGTAGTCACTGAACACTGTGGGCCAATAATACCCTGCCTTTATTATCTTGAGAGCCATTACTCATGGAGAAAAATGTCCTCTGAAACCTCTATCATGTAAATCTCGTAACACCCTCTTAGTTTGACTTGTCTAAATGCATCTCAATAGAACTCCATTGATGTCTTTCTTGAACAAAACACCATCAAAAAAGCATATATGGAATGGCTTGTAATCTAAAGTATCTCCTCTTTGCTTTACTCATTTCTAGAGGGCATAGGCCTGCCTGTAGGAAGTGTATCATATTCTGAGTCCGACAAGGAGTGGTCACATAATCATTTTCTTGTTCTTGACCATCATGTAGTACCAAGACAGTCTCTTTTTCATCACCTGCTTCAACTTGTCGACTCAAAGCTAGCTGTTCACATAGTACTTTTCCACATACTAGTTTTGTGACCTTGATCTTGTTGTCATATTCCACGGCACAGGTTATCCATCCTACACATTTTTCATTCAGATCCTTGTTTAGAAGGAAGTCCTTGACTCCCGCATGAGAGACCATTAATTGGATCTTGTTGTTTGAGACTAGGTGCTTGAATTTATTTAAGCTCGTGATCACTACAAGGACATGCTTTTCAATGAAAGAGTACCTATTTTCATATTCCTCCAAGCCTTGACTGAAGAAAGAAACTAGTTGTTCTAATTCTTGTTTGTTTTGTTGTACACAGATTACAAAAATTGTGTCTCCACCACTGAAGGCGTATAGCACGAAGTCCTTGGAGAATTCTGGATTGACGAGAGTCAGAGCTTGAGATATATCGTCTTTTATTGCCTCAAAACTTTCCTCGCCTTCAGATGTCCACTCAAATGCCATGCTCTTCTTTAACATCAACATTATTGGCTTTACAAGAGTTGCAAAAGTTTGGAACAAACCTGCAGACAAAATTGGTCCTTCCTAAGAAGCTTTGAAAAGCTCTCTTGTGACTCAATAATGGCAACGCTTGAATTGCTTTCAACTCTTTCTGGGTCAATCATCAATCCCTCCTTTAAAACAATATGGCCTAGAATTTTTCCCTCGTGAGCCAAAAATATGCATTTTTTGGGATTCAATGATACCCCAAATCTTCTACACCTCTAAAATACTTGCCTCAAATGAAAGAGATGATCCGCTACATTTTTGGAGAATACAGTGATGTCGTCAAGATATATCAGAACTATTTTATTGATCAAACCCTTGAATGCCATATCCATTTCCCTTTGGAAATTGGCTCCAGCATTTGATAGCCCAAATGGCATCTTGTTGTAGGCATAGGTGCCCCTTTTGGTGGTGGAAGTCATCTTGAACTGGTCATCTTCTTTCACCATTATCTGATTATACCCTAAGTATCCATTGAGGAGAGAGAATCTCTCTGAACCGGATACTACTTGAAATATTTGTTCAATTGAAGGAAGTGAGTAATGGTCTTTGAGAGATGCCCTGTTGAGGTCTCGGAAGTCCACACACAACCTGATTTCTCTCCGCTCTTCTTCCTGACCGGAACCAAGTTTGTAACCCAGCTTGAGTGCTTGATTGGGAATATAATGCTTGCCTCTATTAACTTGTTTAGCTCTTTCTTCATTAGAGGCTCGATGTGAGGGTTGAATGGTCTCTGCTTCTGCCTGATGGGATTAGTATCTAGATCCAATTCTATTGTATGTTGTGCCAACTTCAGATTGAATCCTATTATAGTCTTCATAGCTTCAAGTGAAGACATCTGGAAATTATTGGCAAAGCTGTATGAAATCTGATTTCTCCTGCTTAGTGGCCACTTTACCAATTTGAAGTGTTTTGCCTTCCCCAAAAAGAATTGTTTCTGAATCTTCTCTCTTGACTTGTATGTTATCCTTTTCCTTACAGAACTAGTTGTTAGGGTTGAAGATAGACTCTAATGTTACTAAACCCTCAAGAAGATTGTTTTTTCTGCATCTGCACTACTTGATCCCTGTACTGATGCTCTAGTCTGTCCTAATTCCTAGCTAATAATTCAGCCTCTTCTTGTAAAAAATTGACGATTTGTTGATAATTCTCAAACACCTGCCAGCTTGTGTTATTATCTGGAACTACTGGCCTCACATATCACATGCATATGTGGTTGTGTTTTTTCCCTTCTGATGTTTTCAACCACATCAAATGTTTCTCCAACTATTTTTGAGCCTATCTGTGGCTTCATTTTTCTTCTTGGGTATGGAAACGATGTTGAAAGCTTCGAAATCCTCAACGAGGTCCCATACCCTATTCTTGTAGTTCTTAAGTAGGTCATTCTTTGTAGCATATTTTTCCCTGACTTGGTTGACAATTAGCTCACTATCCCCTCAAACACTTGTAAGTTCTTTCTACCCCTTTTTCCTGGCCCAGTGAAGTCCATGAATCAAGGCCTCATATTCAAATGTGTTGTTTGGACAGGAAAACTGGAAATGGAAAGTTGAATAATATTTTATGCCTTGAGGTGAAACCAACATTGCACCACCTCCAGCACCTTGCCTACTCCTTGATCCATCGAAAAATAACTGCCATACCTCATTTTTCATCCTTATGGTCTGGTTTAGTGATGCTAGGAATAGGTTGGTTTTCTTTATGTATGCAATAGACTCCTAGCTCAGATTCTTCTACTTCTTGGTAGGGATCAAAAGCATGTACATTTCTTGCCCATTCATCAAGAGTCAAATCTGGGATGCTTCCAACCTTGGTGTCAGCTTCATCTATGCTTGGATAATATTCTTGATCAAATACTGAATAGTTGGCATTGATTTGGCTTGGAGTATGAGGCTCATATGAAAAAATGCAATTGGTTTGGATCTAATTGTGACCTTAGTACCATATCTTGTTCTGAACAACATGTGTGACTAGTCAGCAGATAAGTAGCCTCTAATTCTAGCTATGAAATCCCTTGATAAGCATAGGGCAAAGAGTGGGGGTAAATCAATCACTGACACATCTTACAAAATAGTAATGTTGGGGCATGCATCCAAGGTAAGATTCAAACCTTTAATCACTCCCACCATTGCTACTGCTGTCCCATCCAATTGCACTACCCCCTTTGATATGACTTCATATTGGAGACCCAGTTGATTAGATATTTGCTTGGGCATGACATAACTACTTACCCCAGAATCAATCATGTGATTGTGTACTAATTTATCCCCAATGATTAATGAAACATAGAATGGAGGGCACTTCAAAATTTTACCTTTTTGTCCTCCATGATTCCCATCAGGCTAAGCAGCATTTTTGAGGACATTCTCTTGCATATAGACTTGTTGGTTCGAAGTTGACCAATTCTTCATGATAACTTATAGAAGATCTCTTTGGCCTGGGATGGATAAAGATTCCCACATTGATATATTCACATTTGTCTTCTTCATTTGATCAATGATGCTAAATGGGGATGAAACATCTCTTTGTTGTCCTTTAGCCTACACATTCCTTTCTTGTACACGGGCAGCAATAGCTGGCATTTGAGTTGGTTTAGAAGGTGGTTTGGGCTGTCCTTGCATGTTTGGAACTATAATTTGCTTACCAACACCTTGTGGAGTGATGGAAGGTAGTAGATCATTTGGAGCCACGGATTGCCCTTCACAAATATTCCTCTTCTTTGATCTTGTGTTAGCTGCTACACTCTGAGAAATTGTTTGATTCATGCCAAAAAAATCCTCAGCTTGCAATTTCACAAGTGCGGTATCATTTGGAGCTATGTTTTGTTGAGATGTCCCTTGTTGCTGATTTGTTTCTTGACTCACTTCACCCTCTACACTAGTAGTTGTCACCATCAAGGCTTGGTTCAAAGCACATAGATTGGTTGTGAGGTTCATGCATGGGAAACACCATCATACTCTTGAGCTATGTTGTTTTACACTGGCACTAATGCTTTAGAAGTAGGTGCAACATTGAGGTTATAGGGCTGAAATGGTCTATTGGCCTGGAGGCCTTACTTGGCTTTGATTTACAGCTGGATTGGGTGGCCTATTGGGCTGGTATGGGTTGGCCTATTTGTTGAGCTTGAGGCTGATAAGAAGGTCTAAATCTTTGGGCATGCTGCCCTTTGAGGTGTAACTAGCTCATTTCCCAATTTTGTAATTGTTTCATGACCTCTTCGAGTTCATTTGAAGCACTAGAGGATGAAGTAGAAGTTTCATTTGAACTTTGATTTCTAGTAGTGGGAATAGAAGCCAAAGTGGGTGCTTTACTAGTGCTTGGATTTTCTAGGTTTGGATACAAGGGCATGGGAGGCCTAGGAGCCAACTTACCAGCTTGAATAAGACAATTTTCAGCACTAATGGAAATGCTATAAGTAGCAGGTAAGGTTATGCCTCCCATAGATTGAATTAACATATAAATATCAGAATTCAAAGCCTTAAGATAATATAGAAAAGCATCTTCAGTTGTTCGACTAACGACCAATGGAATCCTATCCCAAGACCTTTGAAATCTGAAGTTGAAGTCAGTTAGCTGCTCATTGGGAGCTCTCTTGATAGTTGTCAATTGTTCTAGTAGAGACAAATTGTCTCCCTGTTTTCCAAACTGCTCTTGGATAACTATGCATAACTGATTCCAATTTTGGAAAGAACCAGCTCCAAGGCTCCTAAACCATTGCAATTCCTTCCCTTTGAATGAGGATTCTAGTAATTTCACAGCAACATCCATTTCATTTATCTCATGGATTGCACAAATGTTAGCAATGTGTTTGACATGATCACCAGGAGTGGTATGAATTTCTCCAGTGAAAAATGGAATGTTCTTCAATGCTACAATTGGAACTGGATTCTGTGCATTGAGGGCAAGTGGGCTGCTACCAGTGAAGTTTGATAAAAGGGTTTTGTTACGCCATTCTGATTGGCCTGAGAACCCTTTTTTATGGGATGAAAGGTCTACTAGGTGGAGGGGTTGATGCAGTCTTGTTAGGTGGAGATGGTGATCTTTGTGGTATTCTTCCTCTCCTTCTTCTACCTAGTGATAGTTGTAAGTAGACAAATAACCCTTCTTCTCGAGTATCAAACCTAGTTCGAATTCTTCTCATGTACCTAGGAAACTTGTGCAGCTATACCACTAAATTCTATCCATTCAGAGTTTCTAGATTTGTTAGGGAATGAGCCTCAAAAGGCTGGATTCTGTCTAGTTACACACCAAACCTGACAATATTAAAAAAGAATTTAAAACTTTGAAGAACTCGAAAGATACAATTCTTTAATTCAGTTATCGGGTCTTGTTGTGTAGCTACTAATCCCCAAAATGTATAGGTGAAACTCAGGTCATGCAAGGCAACTTACGAAACCTAAAACACACTGTGTCGGAACTTGAGACGTGCTTGACACCTGGCAAAACCTGAAATACTAAAAACTATGAAATTTTAAAAGTGAAAATCTAAAAAATCTAAGAATACCCTTTGAAGATTAATCACACGATCATAAACCTGTTGAAATTTTGACTTGTTTTGAGCAAAGTTAAGTCCTTCCAAATAAATTTCGAGTCCAAATGGAAGGGTAAAAAATCTGAAAATTTGTAAACAAACAACTTGCAATTTCCCCCTCAAAATTTCTTAAAAATTCTTTTCGAATCCTGGAATGACCATCTTTGGTCCCACAGGTCATGACACCAAAACTATTTATGGAGGACTCACAAAACACCATAAATGTCTACAACTCGATGGTGTTGGGTTGAGACTCTCAGTTGCTAATTAAAATGTACCTTTTCCCAAGTGTGGGACCTTGTCCGCGTTGAGGCAAGCTCTCCGGAGAAGGTGGTTCCTATTGCTCTATAGATGCACACAAAAACATGTAGAGGGTTTTTACTCATAAAAAACTAATCTAAAATTCCACGTCAGCCTAGGGTAAGAACCATGCATCCAAATAAACTAAACTAATAAAGGTTGATTGAACCGAGAATGAAGAAAAACCTATTCTTTCTCATACACACCAAACCATTAAAATGTAATGCAAGCCATGCACATATAACCAGATTTGTAGTGAACTATAGCCGTATACAAATGAAACATAGATAGTTTTGAGCCATCCATCCCCAGACAACATTATTTATAAAACTATGATAAAATAACACTACAAAATTGCCAGATGGCCAAAGTTGACATACAGTTAGATGGAGAGGTTTGAGCTCCACAATTCACTGTAAAGAGAAGAAGGGAGGGGCAACCCAAGAATGTCCACCCCTTTAGAAAGAATCCCCTACTTATAGGTTATAGGAAGAATGAGAGATGGAGAGAGAGGAATTCTTTAAATCTACCCCAACCACCTCAAGTTTGTACTTTAATTCATCTCATTATGGCTGTCGGGGTGAGCCATTAACCCCAACCACCAAAACTGGTGGAAGTGTATTTGAATTTTTGAAGCCCTTTTTCACCCAATTAAATATATTCTAGTGTGTGGCTCCATGACTTGTATATTTCCGAAATGTCCAACCTTGCATGAATTTGAGCTCCCTTTTTTTGCCAAAGTTATTTCCATTTGAATCTCGCGTCATGGTTTGGCTTTCTGTAAGGGTGTCAATGCTCAAAAATGTTGCACTCTCACCTATGCGCCTCATGAAGAACACCTTAGTGCATCCATCCTCTTTTATGTCAACATTAACTCTTAAGGTGGCCATAGGTTCTAGAATTCAATGTCACAGTTCCTGCTCTACCCCTGGAAGGTGTCAAAAAGCTGACAATATGTTGTATCTCTGAAGATATTGCATACATTTTAATGGTTGTGTCTAATAGCAAAGGAAAGGTGTTTCTATCCTTCATCGGTGCATAACCTTTGTTAGTTAGGTTATTTTTCGCATTTTCTTACAATGTCTCTCTTGGACAAGTTAGATGTGAGGTTTTGAATCCCCCTTGTCTTTTATGTGTGCATCTGAACAGGAGGAATCGGAAACCGGCCTTCATCCAGGAGCTTTTCACCGCTTCACAATGTCCACACTTGGGAACAAGCTCCCTGTTATGAAATCGCACTGGAGAGTCTAAAACCATCGAGGTGTAGACATTCAGGGGGTTTCCTATGATTACCATAATAGTTTCGACCCACCCGGTGTGACCAAGACGTTCCTTCCATAGGATTTTGAAATACTTTTCAAGACATTTGGGTTGGAATTGCAAGTGTACAATTCATATTTTTTAAAATTCTAGGCTGTGAACTCTGAACTTGAGTGTCACGGACTTAAATTTCCTCAAAAAAGTCAAAATTCACCAGTTGATAGATCGGGGGATCATCTTCAAAGGGTTATTCTTAGATTTTTGAGATTTCACTTCCCCCACACATTTCATATTTTTTTAGAATGCCGGTGTTCCCAAGGTGTTGATAGTCCAAGTTCCAACACGGTGTGTTTATGTTTTTAAGTGCCTTGCATGACTTAAGTTTCAATATACTTGTAGGGATTAGTAGCGTCACGATACCCGATAACACGAATAAAGAACTAGATCTCTGAGTTTTTCCTTCAAAGTTTACATTTTTAATATCGTCAGGTCTGGGGTGTGAATAGAAGCTCCAGCTTTGAGGGCTCATTCCCCAACACATCTGGGACTCTGAAGGGATAGAATTTAGGGGGTTTTATAGCAGCAAAGGTACCCATGTACATGAGACTGACTTCTACAACAAGTGTGAATACTTGAGAAGAAGGGTTATTTTTCTCTTGCAAATTCACCAGGAAGAAAGACCACAAAGATCACATCTCCACCTAACCAAAGCTGTATCAACCATCCACCTAGATACCTTTCCTTCCAATCAAACAAGGTTCTCAGTCCCCCCTCAGAATGGACCCAACAAAACCCTGTTGTCACACTTCAACGCAGCAGCCAAACTTGCCTAATGCACATCCTCTAGTTCCAATTTTGCATTGAAGAACATTCCATTTTTCACATAGAGGAACAAATCATCCCCATCCTGGTGATATGTCAAACACCAGTGCTCAATGTTTTTGTTAATCCATTAGATAATGAAATGGATGTGCGACAATATTGTCATCCCTCATTCCCATGGAAGGCATTGCCATGGGTTAGGATCATTGGGCTCTGGTTTTCTTAGCGCCATTAGATATCAGGTTAGGAATGTTCTCCATGAAGCAGTTGGAGAAAAGGGATACCATTGGCTCTACTAGAATAATTGACAATATCAAGAGCGTCAACAATGGAAGCCTGACGACTTCACCATTCCCGATTTCAAAGTGTCTTGGGATAGGATTCAGGGTGTTTAGGCACAACATCTGAAGGTGCTTTCTATATTATCTAAGGCTTGTATTATATATTCATGTTAATTCAAATCTATGGGAGTCCACACACCTTGTCATGCTACTTACTATTTCATTAGTGCTGCAAATTATCTTCTTAGTCAAAGTGGTAAGTTGGCTCTCGGCCTCCCATGCCCTGTATCCAAACTTAGAAATCAAAGCAATATTAAGCACCCCATTTGGCTTCTATCCCACTACTAGAAATTCCACGTTCCAAATGCAACTTCGATTATCTCTAGGCTTTAAATGAACATAGAATGCGAGGTAATGAAACAATTACCCAAAATTTGGGAAATGAGCTTAGTTACAATCAAGATGCAGGCATGTTGTGCCCACAGATTTAGACACTCTTATCAGCCTCCAGCTCAACTAATAGGCAACCATACCCATTCCCAATCGGCCACCGAATCCAGCTGAAAATCAAAGCCAAGTAAGTCCTCAAGGCCAAAATAGACCATGTCAAAGACCTATAAACCTCCATGTTTGCATCCATATACTTCTCAAGCATTAGTGCCAGTTTTGTAAAACCACCTTCGCTCTAAGAGTATATTGGATGGTTCCATGCAATGAACCCCACACCAATCTATGTGACTTCCTGGTGCTTTGAACCCAAGCCTTGATTTTTCCAACGACTGCATAGAGGGTTGAAGTGAGTCAAGAAACAATCCGCAAAAGGGACATCTCAACAACACACAGCTCCAAATGATAACACACTTGTGAGTTGGAAAGATGGAGGATTTTTTGTTGCATGAATCGCCAATTTTCCGAGTTTTGTAGCAGATAAACACAAGATCAAAGCAGAGAAATATTGGTGAAGGGAATTATTGCCTCCCAAATCCTCTACAACCTTCCATCACTCCCACAAGGTTTGGTAATCAAACTACAGTTCCAAACACGCAAGGACCCACCTCCACCCATCGTCTACACAACTCAAATGCCAGCTATTGCTGCCCCTGATGCACGCCCGGTCCTTTCAGGCTAGCCAGTACAACCACGAGAGGGTGTTCATCCCCCCTTTGCAGTCAGGGATCAAAATTAAGAAGGACAATGTGAATATATCAAGTGGGAATCCTTTCCTCCCAGGCCAAAAGGAGATCGTCTACAGTTGCCATGAAAATTGGTCAAATCGAACCATCAGGCCCCATGCAAGCGAAGGTTCCTCGCAAATGCGACTCATCCCTTGAAGGAATCAATGGAGGAAAACCAAGGTAAAATTTTGAGCCCCTTCCATTATAGCTTTCCTTTTAATCATTTGGCTTCCATTGTTACACAATTGCCTGATTAATCGGGGTAAAGTAGTTCGTCACTCCCAAGGCACCCTCGCTTCTCCCCGGGTTCTCTAATTGAAGTTCAATCAAGGTGGTAGTGCAATTGTCTTGGACACAGTTCTCATGGTTGGAGTGATTAAAGGTTTGAATCTCCCTTGCACGGCATGCCCTATGTTCCTTTTGTAAGATGTGTCAGTGATAGATTTAACACCATTCTTCCTATGCTTATCCACTGGATTTCAGCAGAATGGCGGCGCTTAGCTGCTGGACTTGTCACACTGTTGTCAGCCCAAGATATGTTACTAAGGTCAGACTCAGATCTGAACCCAATTACAATTTTTAGATTGAGACTCATACTGCTCCAAGCCCCATCTCCATGCCCCTATTTAGCCATTTGACAAGAAGATAGCCAAAGCCATAGATGAAGTTGATCCACCAAGGTTGGATAGCATCCCAGATGTGACTCTGATGGAATGGGGAAAGAAAAGGTACATGCTTTTGATCCCTACCAAGAAGTAGAAGGAAGAATATTGAGGATCTGAGTAATGCCAACATGAAGGAAAACCAGCCTATATCCTCGCATCCCACACCATACCATAAGATGATCAGAGGTATGGTTTGATTGTTTGATGGATTAAAGGAGTAGGCAAGGTGATGGTGGTGGTAAAATGTTGGTTTAAACCTCAAGGACATCCCCAATATCTTTCAAACTTTCCATTATCGTTTTCATGTTCAAAGAACCACATCTGAATATGAGGCCTTGATCTGGACTTCCTTTGGGCTGGAAATAAGGGCATAAAGAACTTGCAGGGTTCAGGGGCTGGCGAGCTAATGTCACACCAAGTCGCGAACAAAATTGCTACAAAGAAGACTACTGAAGAACCTAAACCCACAAGGTCAATGAGGACCTAGTGAGGATTTCGAAAGCTTTCAACATTCTTTCCCATAAACCAGTAAGACAAATGAAGATAAGATCGGCTCGCAATAGATGGACGCAACTTTTTGGCTGGTTGACACCTCAGAAGGGAAACACACCAACCAACAATGCATGTGATTGTGAGGACAGCAGGTTCAGATAATACCCAGGGGTAGGTGTTGAGAACGAGCAAATTTAGAACTCATCAGTTTGTTAGAAGAGCTGGAATTATCAGCTAGGGTAATCAAGACAGACTAGTAGCAGCCAATCCAGGGATCCAGTACTGCAGCGCGGACAAACAAGCTTCTAAGGGTTTAGTTAACATGGCCTTCCTATCTTCAACCCTAATGACAATTAGGTGTAAGGAACCTGCTAACATACTTTCCAAGCGAGAATATTTAGAACCAATCTAGTTGGAGAGGCATAAAACACTAATTGGGATAACGGTGGCACTGAGTAGAGAACTCAGAGTTCAATAGATTGATAAGCATTTCTCGATGTCTTCGTTTGAGCTATGAATACTTGAGAGGATGTAATCCAAGTGGCACAAACATACCATTAGAATTGCCTCTAGATGCTAAGCCCTGAAGGTCCCAAGAAGCAGACGGATAGTAAAACACTCACATCGAGCCTCTAATGAAGAAAGAGCTAAAACAAAGCGAATAGAGTGAAATTCTTATATTTCCCAATAATCACTCCAAACTGGGTTACAAACCTGGTTTCGGTCAGGACAGCAAGAATGAGTAGAGAATCAGGGTTGTTGTTTTTACTTTCCGAGAACAACAGGGCATCTCTCAAAGGACGTACCCACTTCCTTTCCATAGAACAAATATTACAATAGTATCTTTTTCTTTTTTTTTTTTTTCTTTTTTTCTTTTTTCTTTTGGGGTCGAAGAGATTCTCTTTCTTGATGGCTACATCAGGCTATTCATCAGATTAATGGTGAAAGAAGATGACAGTTAAAGAGGGCTTCACCACCAAATGAGTCACCTTATGCCTACAACCCAGATGCCTTGGGGATTTCAAATTGCTGCGTGGAGCCACCTTCCAACTTTGCCCTCATTTTCATGATATGTCATGACAAGGAGGTTAATCAATAAACAAGTTTGATATATCTGATGAAATCACTTATTCTAAAAATACAGTGGATCACTCTTTCATTTGAGGAAAGTATTTCAGAGGTGTTGTAGAAGTATTTTTTTATCATTGACTCCAAAAAATGCCATTTTGGTCCACGAGTGAAGCAAAATTCTAGGCATATGTTTCAAAGGAGGGCTTTGACGAGTGGCACGGAAAAGCGTTGAGACCAGAAATCGAGTGTTGCCTGCCAAGTAACAAAGAGAAGCTCTCAAGCTTTAGGAGGCCAATTTTGTACACAGGTTTGTTCCCAAACCTGCAACTCTCTTTTCATCCATCAACATGCTGATGTTCACAGAAAGAGCATGGCTTTAAGTGGACATCTAAACGCAGGGCAGTTTTGAGTCATAAAAGAGGCTTATCTCACGCTCTACTCTCATCAATCCAGACTTCTCAAGGACTCGTTTTTATATTTCCTTCCGGTGGTGGAGGCCACAATTTTAGCAATCCGGGTACATCAAAACAAGCAGGCGTTAAAACTAACTGTTGCTTTCTTCAGGTCAAGTTGGAGGAATATTTAAATTAGGTCCCTTTTCCACTTTGAAAACCATGTTCCTTGCAGTGCTCAGGAGCTAAAGAAATCAAGCTGCCTAGTCTCAAAAACAAGATCCAACCTTGTTGTCATCATGCGGGAAGTCAAGTTCCTTCTACACAAGGGGCTTTTGAATGAGAAATGGTGGATGGTGGATAACCCGTGCCATGTTAATATGACATCAAGATCACGTCACAAACTAGTAGTGGAAAAGGACTATGTGAATAGATAGCCTTGAGCGGCAGTTTCCGCAGGAGGAGATGAACCGCCGAGATGTTCTTGGTAATACAGGATGGTCAAAGAACAGGGAAAATGATGATGTGCCCATCCTTGTTAGACGCAGAATATGATGTACACTTAATTACAGTTCGGACTCGCCCTCCAGAAATTAGAAAAGTAAAGAGGCGTACTTTAGATTACCAGCCATTCCTCTATGTGCTTGTTGATGGTGTTGTTCCAGTCAACTCCATCAAGTTCGTTCATTGTGCGATGCATTGAGGATTAGGTCCACATGCGAGGTGTTGCGTTCTTTTCAGATGGAGTTTTCCCCGAGGACCCTTCGCCCCATGAGTAACTACTTCGAAAGAAAGGAAGGTTTAGGGTCTTATTGGCCCACCGTGTTTCAGTTACTGCTATAACGGATAAGAACGTGGAGAACTGTTGCACTCTTCACAGGAAAAAACAAAACACATGGCATGTGATTGGTGAGGCCCGCAGTTTCCAGATAATACACACCCAAGCTGGTAGGTTTGTTTTGAGAACGTCAATAGATCATCAGTTTTTATAAGAGGGCTGAATTCTCAGCTAGGAATCAAGACAGACTAGAGCAGCAATACAGGATCAGTACTGCAGCTGCGGGACAACAAGCTTCCTAAGGGTTTAGTAAACATTGGGATTCGATATCTTCAACCCTAATGACTAATTCTGTAAGGAAAAGGCTAACATACAGGTCAAGAGAGCATATTTAGAAACAATTCTAGTTGGAGAAGGCAAAACACTTCAAATGGTAAAGTGGCCACTGAGTAGGAGAAATCAGATTTCATATAGCTTTTGCTAAGATTTCTAGATGTCTTCGCTTGGAGCTATGAATACTTGAGAGGATTAATCCAAAGTTGGCACAACATACCATAGAATTGAATCTAGATGCTAAGCCCATCATGAAGAAAGCAGAGACTAGTCAACCCCTCACATCGAGCCTCTAATGAAGAAAGAGCTAAACAAGCTAATAGAGGAAAGTATTATATTCCCAATCAATCACTCAAACTGGGTTACAAACCTGGTTTCGGTCAGGAAGAAGAGTAGAGAAATCAGGGTGTGTGTGGACTTCCGAGACCTCAACAGGGCATCTCTCAAAGAACATTACCCACTTCCTTCAATAGAACAAATATTACAAGTAGTATCCGGTTCGAAGAGATTCTCTCTCCTTGATGGCTACTCAGGCTATAATCAGATAATGGTGAAAGAAGATGACCAGTTCAAGATGGATTTCACCACCAAATGAGTCACCTATGCCTACAACAAGATGCCATTTGGGCTATCAAATGCTGGAGCCACTTTCCAAAGGGCATGATATGTCATGCAAGGGGTTAATCAATAAAATAGTTCTGATATATCTTGATGACATCACTGTATTCTTCAAAAATACAGTGGATACCTCTTCATTTGAGGAAAGTATTCAGAGGTGTAGAAGATTCTGGGGTCTTCATTGACATCCAAAAACTGCATATTTTTGGCTCACGAGTGAAAAATTCTAGGCCATATTGTTTCATAAAGGAGGGATGACGATGGCCCGGAAAGAGTTGAAGAAATTCGAGTGTTGCCATTGCCAAGTCACAAGAGAGCTCTTCAAAGCTTCTTAGGAAGGATCAATTTTGTCCACAGGTTTGTTCCAAACTTTGCAACTCTCGTAAAGCATCAAAATGCTGATGTTAAAGAAGAGCATGGCATTTAAGTGGACATCTAAAAGCAAGGCAAGTTTTGAGTCAATAAAAGAGGCTATATCTCAAGCTCTGACTCTCATCAATCCAGACTTCTCCAAGGACTTCGTGTTATATTCCTTCGGTGGTGGAGACACAATTTTTGCAATCCTGGTACATCAAAACAAAGAAGGATTAAAATAACTAGTTGCTTTCTTCAGTCAAGGCTTGGAGGAATATGAAATTAGGTACTCTTTCATTGAAAACCATGTCCTTGCAGTGATCAGGAGCTTAAAGAAACTCAAGCTCCTAGTCTCAAACAACAAGATCCAATTGTTGGTCTCTCATGCGGGAGTCAAGTTCCTTCTAAACAAGGATTTGAATGAGAAATGTGTAGGATGGATAACCCGTGCCATGTAATATGACATCAAGATCAAGGTCACAAAACTAGTATGTGGAAAAGGACTATGTGAATAGCTAGCTTTGAGTCGGCAAGTTGAAGCAGGAGATGAAGAAGAGACTGTCTTGGTACTACAGGATGGTCAAGAACAGGAAAATGATGATGTGCCCACTCCTTGTTAGACTCAGAATATGATACACTTCCTACAGGTAGGCCTATGCCCTCCAGAAATGAGAAAAGTAAAGAGGAGATACTTTAGATTACAAGCCATTCCATATGTGCTTGTTGATGGTGTTTTGTTCAAGAAAGACATCAATGGAGTTCTATTGAGATGCATTGAGATAGGTCAAATTGAGAGGGTGTTGCGATATTTTCATGATGGAGATTCCAGAGGACATTTCGCCCCATGAGTAACTACTCTCAAGATAATGAAGGTAGGGTATGTATTGGCCCACAGTGTTCAGTTACTGCTATAACCGGATAAGAAAGTGGAAGAAATGTGCACTCTTTCACAGGAAAAGAAAGACTAGCAGCGCTTCCATTGCACCCATTTTGGTTTGACCGACCATTATGTCAATGGGGGATTGGACTTCATCGGGGTCATCAATCCAAACTCAAGCCAAGTCCACAAGTGGATTCTCACGACAATGGACTATTTCACCAAGTGGAACGAAGCAATAGCGCTCAAAGAAGCTAATGAGTCTAACATACTAGACTTTTATGAAGGAATAGTGACTAGGTTCGGTGTGCTGGCCACTATCATATCAAACAATGCATTGGCATTCATAGGTTCAAAGATTACAGAATGAGCTGTCAAGAATGGAATCTATTTGAGCACCTCTTCAAATTATTACCTGCAGGGTAATGGACAGGTAGAGTCCACGAACAAGAATTTGCTAAGGATCATCAGAAGGACTCTAGATGAAAACAAAAGAACATGGCATACCAAGCTAAAATTAACATTATGGGCCGACAAAATAACACCAAAGAGGTCTACAGGTAATTCCCCTTACAAGTTGGTCTATGGGAAGGAGGCAGTATTGCCTATATCATTAGAACTACCTGGATTGGAGCTCATGAAGCAGTTGGAGTTGGCTAAGTTTGAACCAATCGAGGCCAGGTATGCAGAGTTGATGGAATTGGAGGAAATTAGATAGCATTCAGTTCAAATGATTTAGAAATATTAGGCCTTAGTAAAATATGGTTTGATAAGAAGGAAAGATCAATGACCTTCTAGGAAGGGGACCTAGTTCTGAAATGGGATGTAGATCAGGAAAAACCAGGAAGGCATTCCAGGTTTAATGCCATTTGGAGTGGCTCCTACATGGTCACGGGATGTAAAAGTAGTAAATCCTTCTAATTTTCTACACTGGATGGAGAAGAACTCCCGATTCCGGTTAACAAAATCTACCTTAAACATTGCTACTAAAAGGAAAAGGTTTACCCTTGTAAATATTAGCCTAGTTTTCAATTCCACTAAGTGTGGATGCACATCATCTTGTTGTAGTTAGGTTTCAATTTACCTAAGTGCTTCGGCATAGGTTTTGTTTCTCTCAAGTTGAATTTCTACAGTTCAGCATGCTCTCAGAGAAGGAGTTGTAATATCAGGATCGAGATCAGATATCAAGTTGGTTTCAGGCTATTGCTTATGACTCCATGCCCAATGGATTGCTAAAATGTCAGTGATCTTCTACGTAGCAGGCAGGTGATCCCATTGAGTCACCAAATTGTTGTATATATATCCCCCCTGGGTAAATATAGACAAACAGAAGAATATGGAAATCAAAGAAACTCAAAGCCCGATATTTATTGCATCACCAATACCCAAGGCACAGGTTGGAGGTGCACAACACATAGTTTCGACATGACAAAATTCGTGCCCAAGGTGCAAGTTGGAGGCACACATCATAGAGTGTTGACATGAAAAAATTCACTCCCAAGGCACAGGTTGGAGGCGCACAACAGAGAGTGTCAACATGAAAAAATTTGTGCCCAAGGCACAGGTTGGAGGTGCACAACACAGAGTGTCAACATGAGAAAATTTACGCCCAAGGCACAGGTTGGAGGTGCACAAAACAGAGTGTCGACATGAAAAAATTTGCGCCCAAGGTGTAGGTTGGAGCTGCACAACACAAAGTGTCGACATGAAAAAATTCTCGCCCAAGGCATAGGTTGGAGGCACATAACACAGAGTGTTGACATGAAAAAATTCATTCCCAAGGTGTAGGTTGGAGGTGCACAACACAGAGTGTTGACATGACAATATTCACTCCCAAGGTGCAGGTTGGAGCTGTAAAACACAGAGTGTCGACATGACAAAATTCATGCCCAAGGCACAGGTTGGAGGTGTACAACATAGAGTTTTGACATGAAAAAATTCATGCCCAAGGAGTAGGTTAGAGGCACACAACACAGAGTGTCGACATGAAAAAATTCATGCCCAAGGCATAGGTTGGAGGCGCACAACCCAGAGTGTTGACATGACAAAATTTGCGCCTAAGGCGCAGGTTGGAGGCTCATAACACAGAGTGTTGACATGAAAAAACTCACGCCTAAGGTGCAGGTTGGAGGCACACAACATAGAGTGTTGACATGAAAAAATTCATGCCCAAGGTGCACAACATAGATTTTTGACATGACAAAATTCACGCCCAAGGCACAGGTTGGAGGTGCACAACACAGAGTGTCGACATGACAAAATTCGCACGCAAGGCGCATGTTGGAGGCGTAGAGCAGGAAATGTTGACATTGAATTTCTAGCACCTATGACACACTTAAGAGTATGTTTACATTAGGATGGATGCACTAAGGTGGATCTTCATTAGGAGCATAGGTTAGAGGTGCAACATTTTGAGCGTTGACACCCCGACATAAAGCAAACCCTGACGCAGATATTCAAATGGCCATAACTTTTCACAGGGAGCTCAGATTCATGCAAGGTTGGACTTTTCAGAAATATTACAAGGTCATTTATCCAACTAAAACTAGATATATTTAATTGGGTAAGAAAAAAATTCTTCAAAAATGCAAAATACAATTCGCCATTTTTTGGGTTTGCTAGGGTTCTCACCTACCGCTATAATGAGATGAATTAAATACAACCTTGAGGTGGTTGGGGTAGATTTAGAATTCCTCTCTCTTCCCTCTCTCATTATTATTATAAATTGTAAGGAGGGGATTCAATCTAAAGGTTGGACATTCTTGTTTTTCCCCTCCCTTCTTCTCTTTAGTAAGTGAATTTGTGGAGCTCAAACCTCCCATCTAAAACTGTAATGAAACTTTGCCTCTCAGCATTTTTGTAGTGTATTGTATCAATATTTGGAGAAAATAATGCATGTCTGTGGATGATTCTCAACCCTCTTTGTGTTCATTTACATCTTTCAGATCTTTCACTACAAATATGGTTATCTGTGCATGATCTTGCATTGCATTTTAATGGTTTGTGTTTATTAGCAAGACAGGTGTTTCTTCATTCCTCGATGCATCACCTTTGTTAGTTTAGGTTTATTTTTATGCATTTTCTTACCCTGTCTCCTTAGCAAGTTAGATTAGGTTTTTTTATTAAACCCTATACATTTTTATGTGTGCATCTGAACAGAGGAATAGGAACCAGCCTTCATCCAGAGAGATTTATCGATTCACAAGGTCCCACACTTAGGAAAAGCTCCATGTTATGCAATCACACCGAGAGTCTCAACCCATCGATTTTTAGACATTCAAGGGTGTTGTGATTCACCATCAATAGGTAATACAAAAATATAGATATCAATGACCTAACTTAATGTCATCTTTGAAAAGAATCTAAGACTAACTTTTTCTTCATCTATACAGTTCATCTAATAATCTTCAAATTGGGGTTCATTACTATCTTAATTGATAACCCATCTAAGGTCATACCTGGACCTACGTTCAAATTTGTGCATTTTAAACCTTTCCATCTCTTCTTCCATTAGACTGGACTTTGCAATAGTTTGGCAGGACTATCTTCTTATCATGATAGGGAACTTAATATTAGTCATATGTTTCTCTGTAATCACTTTATGTACTGGTACCAAATGCCTTGAGAGTTTAATTAAATCCCATTTATAGTCCACATACTTGGGTAGTTTTTGTGGCTTCCCCTTAAACCCACTCACTATGATATACGTGTAAAATCTGTATTGAATGAAAATGCAATCATATTATAAGAGAGTAGTCCTAACATCATTATATAATATATATTATTCTACCTCAGGTTTGAAAAGGAAAACTACAACAGTAATGAATAAATTATTCACTAGCCTAACATTTATTTTTAATTTTCTAGTCTTAACCACAGATACAAGTCATATACTTTGTATTCTTTAAAATTAGCATTTCGTGGTAAACCAGGGAATGACTTACAACATGCAATACTGTAGTTTACGTAAGACATCATGTAAAATTTGAGGTTTTATGTAACACTTGTTATGATCTTTGTGGCTATTTCCATGAGTTGGGCATGGATTTATGTTGATATGAAAGTGTCCCTACAGAATTGATCTCTTTCCTATAGGATAACCCTTTTGAAAGGGAACATACACTCTTAAAACATGTAATCCATGTCTAGCCCTACCATTTGACTCAACATTACAATCAAGTCCTCAACTTCCTAAACAAATAATGCATTATTTAATCTCTTGGGAATTATTTTTATAGTTGTTTCTTAGTTTTCATCCACTGGAGAATCAATAATGTAGAATGGTCATCAAGTTTAGCTTCATAATTTGTTTGTTGTGACTCAATGATGGAAATTATTGGTGTATCTGCCTTTGGTAATCCCAGTATAACCTGAAAATATTTTGGTGTTAAATTTAATACCATTTCCCCACTTCTATCCAACACTTGTTTCTTAACTAGATCATAGATTTAGGCACATACCCATATAAGTTCTAGAGAATGCATGGAAGGTGGGAAGGTGATAGGTAGGGATATTTGGCTAGCATCAATACCTCACATCCATTCACTTTTGTTTTATGCATGGTTTCTTTGTAGGAAGTCCTTTAAATTAGGATTTATCAATTTTGTATCCATGGCAGTATCTAAATTGCCAGTGATAATAGACGTCACATGGAAAGTAGAATCCATAGGCCTCATTTTATGGATTTCAATTTCCCATCTTAATTCTTTTTAAATCACATATCAAATATCTAGAGTACAAATTCAACACAAGAAATCACTCGTTTATCCTAAGATCTCTAAAAATTTTCCCTTCACCTTTGGCTCCAAATTCTCTTCCTCGAAAGTACTTCTCCACACTCTAAATTTTCACTCTATGTTTTACATTCAATAGATCTAGGGCTTCCAATTTATTTCATGCAAGTTAGTAATTTGAAATGATCAAATAAATTTTAAAAATCTTACCTTGATCTGTACAAAGCATATTAATGGCGGTAGTCATAAATGCATCAAATCACATCCATTAAATTTTCCCTTCTTATTTGAATATAAGCCATCCAAGTCTATTCCATTTAAAGAACAATAAGACTACATATTTTATTTGCATTTTCTCCCAATTTTTTGAACAAGTGTAACATTGCAAGTTTGATGCGAACACCCACTTATTGATTTTCCTTAAAACGTTGACACGTGTCCTCCATCAAGGTTTTGGGCATATATTTGCACTTTGCACTTCATTGGGTCCATGATGCAAGAGTGCATAAAATGTTTTTTTCCTTACTTTAATAATATTTGTACACATGTTAACATTCGTTGAGCAAGGTGTATTTGATATTTTTCATCGTGTGATTCTGAATATTTCTTGCAATATTCGATCAGGTTTCAGGGTTTTATTTAAAATTTCCAAGTTATGTAAATTTTGTAAATATGCAAGTAAAGTGTGAAATAGTGAAACCAATCAAAACATGTCACATGCCTTCAAGTATCAGTAAACAAAATTTAGTTTGCATAAGGATTAACAAGGACAATATCTTTATATTTTTGCAAGGGTTTCCGACTATTTTAACAGATTTTTTTTTAAAAAATCCTGTAAAACAACATGTATATGAATACCTTTGATTGGCAAGAAGATTCACACCTAGATTTATTGTACTAACACAAGATTTTTCTTGGTTTAGTATGGGTTTATCATTGAACATGCATATTTCAGATTTGTAGAAAACACGATATTCAAACTTTTGGAGGTATATTTGAGACTATGGATTGAGGTCAAAATGAACACCAACAATACTGACCTCAGTGGTCACCCAAAGAGTGAACTTATGATCGAGCACTACACTACATTCCAGGATCCATCTAGTAATTTATGATTTTGTGGTTGTGTTGTCATTGATGTCAACCCCCATTGATGGAAAATGCTTTCATGGCTTGGTATGAGTCTTTATTTGGTGTCAATCAGATGTCAAACATGAAGGTTGATTTGTTGTGGCAATTTTAGGTGAGTTAAGTGTTGTCTTAGAGCATGGTATAGTGGGATGACCAAAACAAGACCCTACACAGTATGTTCACAACGTCTAGAAATTTTGTCAAGGAAATCTCTCCACTTACTCAATGAAATCAAGAAATAATTTTTGTAATATTTTTGTGTGATAGAGATAGAAATTTCCCCAAACATTCTAAATTTTTTTTTGGTTATTTTGTGATAATTGATGAAATATTTCTTTGGAACCCTTGGGACAACTTTTGATCAACTGTGGATACCCGAGGCCACAAAAAATTCAATTTCTCATTCTAGAAATGAGTAAAATAATTTTTTTGAAGTGTTAGGTCTTTGTACGACTAACTTTCATATATCTCAATCAATTTTACATGTTAAGAGCCTCCATTTACTCCAGAAAATAAAAATACAGGTATAGTGGTTATTACAAGACAATGAACTACGTTTAGAGATGGACACCTACATGAAGGTCTTGAATCAGAATTTTAAATTGATATGGAAATAAAAATTACTACAACCCCTTATAAATATTCTCAGAATTTTATATAGTTAAGAACTTGGGATTACTAGGCCTACTTATGCATGCACACGAGAAATTATGTCCTTTTTCTTGATTGTTTACAAGGGAAAAACCCTCGTAATCACTCTAGCAAAAAAATAATCTTTGAAGAAGAAAAATTTCATTAAAATTATTGTATTCAATGAATTTTTGATATTTCCTTATCTAATATATGAATCTTATCAAGAAACCACACCGAGAGATTGTATACACGATTTACAAACAACAGCGAAAAGTACATTTTTAGAGATACTACATAAAACACCGTTGTATTTAAAGGATATTAAAACACTACTTTGATATTATAGATAGATAAATATACTTCATGATCCCTTAAATTTATTTTTTTCCACCTCTTACTAAATAAAATAAGCTTGGAGTCTGAAAACAAGATTGTCCCAGGCCTAGGCCTACACAACACAAGCATACTCATATATCATATTTCACCATGAAAATAATAGGATCACTCTTTTTAATTATATAAGGTAAATTATTATTTTGAGAGATGTATCTTTCTTACACCATTGATTTAGAGTTAGAAAATTCAAATTTCACAACTCAACTTAAGAACAATCCTTGGAGAGAGAGCAAATACCGGTAGAAGAATACTCATAACTCTCCTAAAACATGTCCAATTCACCTGAAGTAATTTGCATTATCTCAATAATGGAGTTCTATATAAAAACTATTACTATATTTCTTCTTAAGGATGCACTATATTTTTTCTTTATCGTTAAGAAGCCACAAACCTTATTATGTAATTTCAAAAAATACGATTTTTAGAAAATATAGCATAACTTTATTATACCTTTTCAGAACTTGATGAAATGTTTCCTGGAGCATAAAAACTCACCCCTATAAATTATCTATAATTCCATTTTCTATAATTATTTATTTAATATTCTATCCCATCTCATTTTCTTGACATTGCACTGGTAGTTATCAAAGCAACTTTTTGTGCACTTTTGAATTTTGTCTCCTAGAGATAAACTGAGCCTTATTTTTTCTCAAACATGATATATAAATTATTTATAGGCTGATACAATTCTCACACGACCTTTCGATGACCTGTACCTATGTCTGACACCTCATCAGGCACCAATAACAAGCCTAAATGTGCAATTTTAACTTAAACTTCAACTAGATGATGCAATACATCCCGTTATACCTCTTACACATTATTGAAATATTATTAATGAATTTTGTATCATATAAAACCAACAAGAAAACCTATAATATTCCCTTAGAGAAAAAAAACATCTCAATTCGAGCTTGTATTGCCTTGAAACTAACTTGAATCATCCTGGAAGCTTTGTGAAATCATCTTGAACAACTAAGCACCACTACCCACACCTGACCTATATTATCTTCTACTCTTCCTTTTTCATTAATGCAATGTGATATAAATGAAAAAAACCACCAATGTAACAATGTGCAACAAATTCCCATTATATAATGTGGGCCTTGGGAATTCAACCTTTGATGAAAGATTCCAAAATCTTACCAAGACTGAAAGCCCACATAATTTTTTACAAAATAAAAGATAATACAAACTTCTTAAGCAATAAAAAAAAAGTGAACAACAACATGATTGAATTAGGAAGAAAAAAAGGAAGGGTGAGAGGGGGGTGAAGAAGAAGAGATGAAGTTGAAACATTAGTGAAGCCATATATGAGAGGAAAAATGGTTTTGTATCTAGGCATATGTTTGAGGTTAGAACTACTTCCGCTTCTTCTATGGTGACTTCTTATCTCGAGAGGTCTCTACTTCTCAATTTTGAAGTCCACAGGTACTCTGTGTTCCTCCTTCAGCTTCTGCTATTGATTCCTTCAACATGAGTTTCAAAACCCCCCCATGATTGACAATAGAAAAAATAAGGGTCAATCACACACATTGAGTTCGTAGTGTTTGATTCAGTGGATTTCCCTCTGGGAGTATAACTTCTTCTCCCCCCTTAAGATCATGAAAACGTCTCCTCTAATTTAGAGTTCTGAGGATGACAATCATTAGAGATTTCTAAACCAAAAACGGGAAAAAGACTGATAAATAAATATCCATGGTTGACTTGGGACTCGCTAATTTTTTTCACTTGGAGAATCAAAATCTAGATGAATAAGTAACATAAACCTCAGAGAGAAATATTCCTAAAATTTATGAGAGAGTTCAATGAAAGGAAAGAAATTCTTAAGGAGCAATCTCCAAAACAAGTAGTCTTTGAAACTTTATTCAAATACTTTAATTTCATAAGATAAGGACTCCTATTGATGCATACTCCTCTCCTCAAATTCCATCCACTACTTGCATTTTTTGGGCATAGAGGTAAAAAATCCATCAAAAGAGATGCATAAGGATCTTGCATTTGGAAAAATATATTAGGACTTAGGCTAAAGGCATTATGTCTCTGGTTTACAATTCAGTGATGAAACATACAAGGTTATGATAATTATCACTTACTGATAAGAATTAAATGAATTCACGAGTGAATCTTATTGACTGAGGCACTGCAATCTTTGGAAAAAGTTCCTTTGGGAATCTCAATTCATGAACTCAAGTGATGGAAAATATTCTCCTTTATCACAAATGGTTTTTGAGGATTCAAGCGATAACTAATAAAGACTTGAGACCTATAGTGTTAATGGAGAACCTAAGAAGTTCTAAAGGAAAGTTGGAACAAGTTAGAGGGTGGGTAATGAAGGTTTACATTCTAATGGTGAATCATTGAAGGTGATATGATTGTTCAATTACGTAACGCAACCGCATTGACGATATTCTATAAGGATGTTAAACAGAGAGCGAGAAAATATAGGCTGATACACAAATCAATGCGAAAGGGTATAATCCAACGATGAGATAAAAGCGGAATCCCTAAAGGGTCAAAAAATACTTAGTCCATAAAACAAGAATGGATGAACTCTTTGAATGTTGTAAGTCATCATAAGAGGAAAATCAAAAACACACCAACCTTGGTGTAGAATGGGTGAATTCCAAACATGGAGAGTACTCGTTGGAATCTAGTTATTTTTTCTCTTGTAACACCATTATGTACCGTAAGAGCACTTAGAAGATCTAAATTTGTAGAAAAACTGTCAAGTGAGTATTAAGTGGTCACGTTAAGTGCCACCTTAGCATTACAACATTTGTACCCTCCTCTTCTTCCTCATAGAATTTTCAAATTTCCTATTTTGGAGGTGGCTTTTTATCTAAATAGAAAAATAAATTCAATTTAGTAACTAATTAATTAAGTCTTAACACTTAATTAAAACAATTAGTAAGAAAGGTAGTTACATCCTTGCCTCTCCTATAGATGGCCTAATTTTTATTTGTAAATGGGTGGGATATTGGTGCATCAGATTAAAGATATTGATTTATATAGAACAAGACTCTCTTTTCTTGGTGTCCAAATATTTCAATTTATTTTCCTTCTTTTTATGATTATGTGGAGTTTTTCCATCGAAATATGACACTTAGTGTTAAATCTAAAGTAAAATGTATGAAAACTTTTTTTTTTAATTTGCATTCTATGGCGTATGGGTTTTCATTTATAAAAAAAACACACATGTCATTAATATTATTTGCATATACAATTAGCATAATAAATCTACCATTTGCTTTATTGAATGTTACTTCTTTCTCTTCTCTTTATAGTAGGTAATAATCTTGGTGGACTAAGGGGATTTGTTATCTTTGAATCCACTTGTTAGTTGTATTGTTTCCGCAGCCAACTTGTTGTACCTTAGTCATGTTGTTTTAAATTCCTCCATGTCTTTTCCTAGTTTATATTTTGATTGAGGATAAGAATGTTGTAATGTGTTCATGGATACCAATATCACCAATAAAAAAATTAGTTAGTTTTATATTTGTAGTTATTTAGGAGTTTTAAGGTTTTTGTTGAATAAAGGACATACACATTAAAGAGGAGATATTTTTGACCCCTAAAAATATTTATGGACCATCAATAACTAATTTGCAAACCAAAACATGCCATTCACAGCTAAATATATTTCCACATCCACTCTCATTAAGATAACCTTTTCCTGGCATTTGAGAGGCTTCATATAAATATACTTAACCACTCAAGATGGATCTTAAAAAATTCTTTGTGACTTGAGGAAATATGTTTAAATAAAATAATTTTTATGAAAATTTTTTGGATTGAAATAATTATTGATAAAAAATTGGTGCATACAATTTACAGGGCCCCCATCAAAAAGTAACGTCATATAGTTTCAAATCCCACATAATCTCCCCCAATAATATACCATCAATTCATTCACCTGCCTAAATAGATCCCTTATCTCCACCTCTGTTCCTCAGGCAAAGCTTCACTCCTTCAGTTGTAAATATTTCATGTATTCCCCTGTCAATCTCAGTATACCACTCAAATGGTAAATGCTTTTTTTATTAAAATAGTTAGTTATATAGATATTTCAAGAGATTTCAAGGGCTTTAATTTGAAAGGTTTTATAACATAGACCTTCGATTATATAAACTAAATGCTTCAAGTGGAGTATTGATAACATAAAATAATTAATAATAAATAGAGATTTCGCGAGGTCCACTTATTTGGTCATTGACATATGACCTTTATCATTAACTTACTTGTTGGACCACAATGGAGATGAAAATTGGTGCCTGGTAACAATAATATTTATATTCAACTAACAATTTGAAAGGTATATTTTATGTTGGATTCAGAAGGAGGATTCTTCAATACGATTATGTCTCTCCCATTATTTTATCTGACACTCAAAAGGACTCCTTCAAGGGAGCTATGCAGATGTAGATGGAAAAATTCTCCCTTATAACTGAGGTTGAAAGAAATTTAGCCCATAAATCTCATTCTTTCCATGTTGACTCCAATTTTTACTAAATATGAGGTCCAGTCACGACACGCCACTAATGATCCGTTGGGTGAGGTTATGGTATAAATCCCTCACTGTTGAACCAAATCAAGGATGATGCTCACTTTAATCTCTTGAGGTTCGTCAAATTTTCCTACCAAGATGGCATTGGCATGAGGTATGTCTATTGATGCATGGAATTCCAAAATAAAGCACATCAAATTTTCTATACCTCCACTAAGGGATTTAATTATTTTAACTCTTAATTTTACCCGATAACCGAAATAAAATTGCCCAACAAAATTTTAAATGACTATATGGAGTTTTAGAGAGTCTAGGTGGTTGTTTAGTGGAGGTTAGTCTGGTAAAGAGTTCTAGGATGTGAAAAGATTCATTTTAAATGTGAAAGAATGGGAAGGAGGTATATAGGAAGTTGAAGAGTCATAATGGGGTGACAGTCATGATGGTCTTTCTTAGAAATAAAATTACATTTCACGGAATAGGTACATGCAAGATAAAATTCGAGTATAGGAAGTTAGTGTTGTTTGTAGGGTTATAAAATTCATTACCCATGTGGATGGTGAAGGAAAAAGGGGAGTGGAGTAGGGAATTAGGACTTTATATGAAGGACATATTGAAGACATATAGTTAACTAGTACATAAATAGTTTTTGTCTAGTTAATCTTGTGCTTTAGGACTATTTTTATGATTTTGCACTAAGAATTTTAAGAAATAGGTGCTTCTCAACCTCAACTTACAAACACGAATTCCTTCCTGCCACAGACTCCCGTGGATGGTGGTCAATACTCTGACATGCGTACACCCCGGTCTCGTGTGCCCCCTCCTTTGCTTTACATTTTGGCGACTCTTATTGCTTATTTTGTGGTTCTTTTTACAATGCATGAAATAATACTTTAAATACCTTAGAAAAATTTGCTAGGTATGACTGGAAACTAATCTATGTTGACAATTAATTCATAATTGTATCGGAAAGATCCAAGTGTGTTTTCTTAGAAAAAAATTATGGGATAAGGTGAGAATAGGGGGAAGCTTTGATTAATAATCTGCTAGAATGTATATTATTATCAATAGCACTTGAAGAAAATACCACTGACTGGACTCTCCCATGTGCTCATTGTGTGTATATGCAGCCGCCGACCACCTCTACCCCACCTGCAGATTTTGATTATCATCAGGTAATTAAAGTGTAGCTAGGTTATACCGTTAGGATAGAAGACTATGTCTGAGACAACGCATGAAGTTGTATGGATGGTAGATGATGTATTTTGGAAGAGTTATTTGGAGGAGGTCGATAGGTGTATAGAGGATGGAAGGTGTTTGTTTCGAAACAGAGGCATTGAAACTGACGGAAGAAAACACAGCTCGTGTGTAACGACAAAATGTGAAACTAGAATGAATTAAGTAGAAAGAAAAGTATTGTTGTTGGTATGTCTATCAGCCGACTACATGTAATAAAATATTTTCAAAAGGGTCTATCTTGGACACCACACAAGGTGGTAAAAATTTCTCCCTTAAGTTGAAATTTTTGAAAAAAGTTATGACCAAATGGTAATAAAACCCTATGGTTTCTAGGAGATGGTTTTTCTATGAGGATATGGTTAGGCTTCATTACTTGAAGTACTAAATCAAAAATATCAAGTCTCTAAAAATTAATAATTTAAAATCCCTAATAGCTAGTCTAGTAAAGTTAGAATTATGCTAAGTTATAGAGAGAACTTCTTGGGTTTTTAAACAATGCAGATCCAACCTGGACAGAATTGCCATACATAAACAAATAAAACCATTTTTATAAGCTAAACTTAGAGGGTGTGTGAAGGAAATGCATTTCTATGTGAATCATTCGTAAATTTTCTATACATGGAAAAGGGATTAATGGGTTCATAAAAAAGAGATTTTTATTTTGGTATTCCTATAAGAAGAAAGTTATAGGTGAAAAAGTAGATGGATATCGATTCTAGGGAGCTTGGGATAAAGAAAGAGAAAAAACCAAAGGATTGGGTTATGTTATTGTTGAACCGAACTGGACGGGAGGCTCCCCATACAAACTTCATTACGCTCACAAACGTAATCGATGCCATACACCACTAACTCTCAGCGAACTAACCTCCCTCCTACCTGACAAACTTAGCACTACTCACAATTCCCTTAACCAGGCCGCCGAACCCCACACAATTGGCAGATGTCGTCCTCCCAACACACTCCCTGCAGGGGTAAAGGAACTTTAACACCCGCTCCACGTAACCCACAACTCCCGCCGTGTCGGGCCCACAACGCCGCCAGTACCATTCACCACCCCCAACTATCAATCTCTAACTCGCCAATCCCCATCTGAAAGGTGCACCAGTAGGGATAAAGCAACCCTCCTAGACCGCCCACGAGGACACTAGAATACTTGATTGCGACCGGCCTGCGATGCTAAAGAGGTAGATTGTCCGAAAACTCTTAGACAGGAGCCAGGCGAGAAACTTTGAACTCCTGACATGGAACCGACGCACTGGTGCCTGTGTCCTAAGAGCGAGGGGTATAGGAGCAACACCACGGCATAAAAAAAAAAATACAAGATCCAGGGGGCTGGGCATGGCGTCGACGTAGTGGTTGTGGCTGGGGGTGAATCCTAAGGTGCGTTTGACAAGAAAGGAGGGTGGGTGAGAGGCATTTGGGAGGGAAGCAGATAGAGGGGGGTGAGGGGGGAGGAATAAAAGGCAAGGAGGAGCACGATTACAACACGCAGGCACCACGAGAACCTGGCCGCGTGCCTACTCTCATATACATGCTCACTCAACCACTCTCCCAAACAAGGTAAAATGTTCAATAAACCCCGCCATTCAGCCCTCCACAGACCACTGCTTAGCGGACTCACCCCCCCTGCCCCCGACCAACCCCCCCCTCCATTCCACCCGCTCTCCCCACAAACGCCGCCGCCGACCCCCCTCCACCACGGATACAGCCTCTATCAACACGGACACACACATCCCGCACCCGTACGCATACTCTATAGTCACACACCACCCACAACACCAAGCTCATTTCAACACTAGCTGCACCCACAAACGATATATCCGACACAGCTACCCCTCTAACACGTAGTCCGCCCTCTCTTTACACTACGCTACACCACGACCCTAATCCCATCATACAACTTCTCACTCGACCAACCCTGGTTCCACCACAGTACCAACGGCCGGACGACAACGGTTTCCAGCCCACGACAACATTACACCTTCACGCCTTTACTATCGCCAGTCCGTCAAGCACCGTATTCCTGCTCACACGACCCGCCGCTACTCCCACCTCCAGGCAATTAACACATACAATCCACACCACCCACCAACACACAATTGCCACAACGTTCCCATACACAACTCTCGCCCTACCTCGCCCCGGATAACTCTTGTCTCCTGCTTCCCTGGTCCACTATCCATCCCCCGCCCCGCATAGGTTTACACAAACGACGCCACTCCCCTCACCATTTCTCCCTCACAACCAACCAATCAGCCTTCATTATAAGCGACCACCTACACACCCATGCACTAGTATCGACTCACCCAGCCCACACTTACTCTTATCTCCCGCCCCGCCTACTCCTTCTAACCCCCACCACTCGGCTACTCACGCCTCACCGCCCCCCTATCTCCGAAATTCTTACCAACGCCGTTGCCCTCCCGCTGTTCAACAACGTAGCACCCTTTACCACCCACCACCCTGATGGCCATCCCCGCCCCCCTCTTCCCATCCCCCATCCCAACACGTCCCAGCTCCTTACCACCCCCGACGTGCTTTTACCTGCCGACAGCCCACCCGCCCTTTTCAAGCCCGCCACCTAGATACTAGCGCACACCATCCTGAACGCACATCCATCACCATCTTTTACGGTCTAACCTACACCATACTACTCCGAACCCGCCTCATGAACTTCGAACACCCCACACCCCAGGTATCTCCCTTCCACCCCCTAACCAGCAGGACTCAAGCCAACCCCTCCTCTCTCGGACAACTGCGTCCAACAAAGTTACCTTTACGCCAACTTTGCTTCCAATCCTGCTTCCGCCACCCCCCCCCCAGCCAGCTGCACCTTCACATATCCCGTCTCAACCCTCGGTTACTCCCCACCTCCATTCCCCTACTGCTCCCCCCTGCATCCATGAAGCCTGCATGTAAACACCCTTTGAGCAAACCCCCCCCCCCCCACCTAACTGTCACGAAACCCAGCCGAATAGCGCCGCCCCCTATGCACGCCTACGCACCCACCCTTATTCTACACTACCCCAATGATTTTTAATCTGTCCAGCCCGCCGCCCCGGCGCCGTCACCCTCAAGACGGCACCCGCGATTTACACGAACATTCCCACCCCCCCGACCACCAGATCGCCCAACAGATGAGCGTTCTTACCCGCCGTGTTGCTCACGCTGCCCAAGCATAAACACCGCGCATATCCCCACTCAAGCCCCACTAGATCCATCATCCGCACCACCCTCTATGCCCGACCCCCTTTATTACCCCCAAAACCCAATCCACCCCAACCCCCCCAACCCCGTGCTTAACCCCCACTACGCCTGAAATACTCTGCACCTCAGATCGAAACGAGCCTCTCATCTCCTGGAGAACAAGTTCGGACCTCAAAGATCCATTGCTTCCGCGAACTAACCCTCCCGCTGCGTACGCTCGCTACACCCCCCAGGTAACTGGAATTCGCAGTGCCCACACGCAAAACGGGAAAAAAATAAAATCCTAGCGGCCGCGAGCCTTCAGAGATCCATTTGTCAGGACAAAGCTAATAAAAGCGGTACCAACGAAGACTAGATGAGATATCAGCGGCAAATGATTCGTCCTGGACATCCTAATACACTAAGGCCGTAGGCGCCGGCAATTACGGTGTAATCTTGGACGACTAGAAGAGAAGAGGCAGGGGAAGGAGGAGGGATGGTGAAGGAGGGGGGTGCCTTTAAGTCCTTACTGCTTCCCACACAATCAAATGCCCACATACTGACTTCCCCCCCCCACCCTCCCAACCCAGCCCCCGTACCCACACCTGGACGACTCTCCGACAACCGTCGTCTAGAACCAATCCTCGAACAATTCCCTACCCATCCCCTTGAAACCCCTCCTTTTACCCGATTCAGCGCCTTAATCACAATACAACACCAGACCCCCTCAAGCTCACATCACCGACTATCCTCCTACCCCAACTTTATCATCCCACCCCCATCCCCCCTAGATCCCAGTCCCGACAACATCACTCCAGCTCAATGTACACGCCCCCTTCTCACACAACCCCCGTCCTGCCCACATCAGTTTTCAGCAATAAATACACTCACCTCGATACCCATACCAGTTACCTAAGAAGATTCGCCCCCCCCCCAAATCCCACCACCCTCACAGCACGATTTCTCCCCCTATGGCCCCACTTAGCACTCATTGCAACATAACATTCATCTTACAGCGTTAAATTATCATCCGTTTCCAATCCGATCAGCTAATCGCCACCCTCCCACCCACCTCAGTCACGCTCGCTCCCACCGCCGCTGCCCCTTTTAGACTAGCCCGGGGCTCAATCTCACTCACGTTCCCCCCCTACTACTCCCCCATCTAAAGCCAACTGCATCTACCCACGAAGAGCTTGCCCGCAACACTCCTACGATCATCGCATTGATCCTCCAGACAACCCCATTCACTCTCAACCCCACCATCAAACCCACTACCCTCCCTCCTTCGCCACAAACAACCCGCCGTCTTTTGGTTTCAGCTTATGCAAGCCGCTTGAGGGCCCTTACCCCACTCCCTCGAGCTTATCACACCGGGCCGCTCGTCTATCCCCTGCCCGGTCACTCTGAAACTCAACTCATTAGTTTGCCCCCCACCCTCTTAAAATATTAGGAATTAAAAAGGATCCAAGAATCAATGAGTGTTTTATTGGTAGACACAAACTTCTTTATCCATGAATATACAAAGATACACTGTTCTAAGGGTACTTAATAACCATTTTGAACTAATATGGTAGAAATATGAGTTTTAATTACCTTCAATCCATTTTACGGTTAATATAGGAATGATTGAAGTGTGTGAATATGGGAAGAGATAAGGAGACTTGAAGAGGATTAAAGGTCAATATAGCATTCTTGAAGCAAGAGAAAACAAGTAAGAAATTGGGAAAATAGTGGCAGGTGAGTGTCAAATGATATTTGATGTAAGTGTGGAAAGATTGTGTAAATTAACTTCAAGGTGAAATAACATGGTAGAGAGACTTTTTAGAAGAATTTGAATTGATTTTGTAGTTTAAGAAATTCTAGGCTTGGGAGAAAGATCCTCACAATACACCTGGCTATGCAGAAGAGAGTTCCTTGAAACCTTTTTGTTAGATGAATATAAAAAGAGACTATTTTATTTTCATCATTTGGTATCCGATCATAGCTCTTATTTGTTTTGAGATTTAAATCTCTTATTTTGTTAGTAACAATGATGTAGAAGTTTGTGCAATGAATAAAACAAAAGGTGAAGAGTGAAAGGAAAATAAGTAAATATATAGATAAGAAGATAAGTGAAGAGAAGAGTGTGAAAATAGTCATAGGCCACTGGTACAGGATTCCAGAATGGATGAAGAAACTAGTGTTAGAGAATGGTTAGGTCAAGATGAAATAAGTGTATGATAGGATAAGGGGAAAAGATCATAAGATAAAATTGGAAAAGATAATGTTTGAAAAAAGATACATGATGGAAAAAATAAATCAATAAGATATAGAGAATGGAGGGTTTTTATTCCATGTAAATTAGATTGGAAAGAAAATGAATATGAGGAAGAACTAGTAATAGGCATGTTTATTGGATTGATAGAGATGATGAACCATGAAAGGAGATAAAAAGAGAGGATAGAGAGAAAGGAAAGAGAGAAACTGAGAGGAGACTGAGAGAGAGAATTGGACTTTTGGATGCAACAAGAGATAATAAAGTTAAAGAGAGAGGTAGAAAAGTTGATTGTGTTGATGAGTGAAGAAGAAAATGAAGATATTTGTATAGTATTGAGAAATAAGATAAATTGACTCATAAAGTAACTTGTAGAGAGAAGAGAGATAAAGTTTGTGAAGGAAAAACTAAGAGAAGAAGAGAGGAGACTCAAGAAATATGAAAGAGAAGAAAAGAAGAAGATGCTAAGAAAGAAGGAAAAGGAACTAAGGAATTAAGTCAATTTTGAAGAAAGCATAGAAATAGTAGATGCAAAATAAATCATAGGGAGGATTCTAGATTCCATAGGATAAAAGGAATCTTGGAATGAAGAATAGACTAGTGAAGAAGCTGAAAATGATAGAGAGAGAGAGACAAGAAATAAAAGAGGTAGAAAAGCTTGAAGGAAAATCTGAAGGCTTGGGAATGGATGAAGCTGAAGGAAACTCTATATAAATAGTTATTTATGAGGATGAAGAGCAGTTAGAAAGAGAAATTTTTTTTTTTGAGGAAGCATTATATGGGGGAAGAAGAAAGTATGATGAGGAAGTGGTTTAGATAGTAATTGAAGATGAAAAAATTAAAGAAGAAATGTATAAGAAATATGAAGGGGAAGCAAACATAGATGAAGAGAAACAATAAGTGATGGAGGAAACCATGAATGAGAAAAAATGGTCTCTATTTTTTTCATATAATGCTATGTTATATTATGTTTGTGTAGTTTGATAGATAAATATATAAAGGTGTTTTAAGATAAGACTCCTGGAGAGGGATTATAAGAATAAAATGCATAGATAAGTTCTCATTTGGGAGAACAAAGCCATCAAGGTAAAGATGAGAGAGAAAGAAAGTAACAAAGAAAACAAGGAGTGTTGATGGGGATCAAGAAGCAAGGGAGTTATGTGAAGGCAATTAGAAAGTAAAAAAATAGTACATGGGACCCAGGTGGATTTGAGTAAATCAAACATAGTGGGCATGGAGGAGGAACAAGAATAGGTAAACACGATGAAGACTCATTTATGAAAACAATGTATGAAGACACTTTATCTAGTATGATGTAGGGGCATCACATGAAGAACTTCAAAGTTGATAATATCTGAATCAAGTCTTGTTTATGATGACAACACAAGTGTGTTAGTTGATGATGAGGTCTTAAGAGGAATATCTAGATGACTAATGGATTCAAGTTTCAAACTCTTCATTTTGCTTTCATAATGAATTCAAATTGTAATAGCATGTAAAGCAACCATATGGGGTTATAGAGAGCCTAGGTGGTTTTGTTTGGAGTCTAGTTACTTGGTAGTACGTCCTAGGATGTGAAAGAGTCTTTTGAAATGTTAAAATAATGTAAAAATTCTAGTAATGTGAAATGAGGAATATAGGAAGTTGAATAATCACAAGGTGATAGTCATGACAAGTCTTAGAAATCAATCACAATGCTAGGAGTAGGTATATGCAAGACAAAATTTGAGTATAGGATATGGTGGAATGTTTAGACATTCATTTCATGTGTAAGGATGAAGGAAAAATATGGAGTGCAGTAGAATTACCATTTTTTATCAAGAAAAATAGTTGAAAATATGCATGACTCAGTTTTGGGATGCGTTGCTCCTGGTGGTTCAGGAATATTTTATGAGTTTGGACTAAGAAATAGTGTTTCCTTTTTATAATGCATGAAATTATAGCTTCAAATACCTTAGGAACATTGACTAGGAGACTCAGTTGTAAGTGCTTTATTTTGACATCCAATTTATAGATTGTATAGGCCAAAATAGGAATATGTTTAATTTACAACTTGTTATGGCTAAGGTCGTACTGGGTAAATCTTTTATTCATAATCATGCTAGGATGAGTTTTTCTCATTAGTCACATGCAAAGAAATGATGGATTATGTTTCATTTAGTGTAATCATGGGAAATACCTTACTGTAATTGTTGTCTTGTAAGAAATTGTAAGTTAGTTATTATTATTTTTATTGAATCTTATTCTTATATACCTTAAATTTTTATGGATAAGAGATTATGTATTTAAGAATATTTGACACATGGTGTATTCAGGGAAAGGTGTATTGTGTAGAAAGGAATGCATTGATACTTATAAGAAGACTATGTAATGAAAAACCCCAAGAGTGGAGAAGTGAATGAAAGGAGGGGTTTACATGCCTATCACCTCCTACTGGTATGAAAATATTATAAAAGATCTTTAATCTCACTTTGTGTTAAAAGTTTGTTCCTTAAGTTGAAATTTTGAAGAATTTATGACCAAATGTATAGCCTTGGATTTCTTGGAGGGTTTTTTGAGGGTACTTATAGGGTTTTATACTTTACGCTCTAAATCAAAGGAATTTTATCATAAATTCATCAATTATCTTCCTAACATTTTTTAGAGAACTAAGTCTCAAACCACAAGATCTACCTAACAGTTTTCATGAAAACAGTTAACCCAGTGTAGAAGCCTAACTTGGAAGGCTAGGTTGTGAATGAATTTACATTTATATGTTGAATCCATTTTTAATAACATTTCATGCATGGAAAATTTATTAATGGGTTCCCAAAAAAATTTATTTTTATTTTTATACTCCCATGAGAAGAAATTTATAGGTGATAGAGTAGAGGGATAGGGCTACTAGGGTGCTTGAGAGAAATAAAGAGTAAAAGTGGGATAAATAAAACAAATTGACGGATTGTGTTATGATATTTTGCATACATATTAGTGATGAAAAATGGATTCCAATGAAGCTTATGATGTTTTTTTATGTAGAAAAAAAAAATCTTCATGAATGAATGTACAAAGATACAATGTCTTAGGGGTATTTAGAAAATACTATGAACTTGTATGGTAGAAAGTGGGGTTTTTTATTTCCTTAAATCTATTTTATATTAGATATAAGCATGATTGAAGTGTGTGAATATGGGAAGGAAGATAGGGATATTTGAAGAGGGTTTTAAAGGTCGATATAACATTCTTGAACCAGGTGCAAAAAAGAAAGAAATTAGGAAAATAGTGCAAGGTGAGAGTTGAATGATATCCAAGGTAATGTAAATAGTGAGGAAAGTTTGTGGAAATTTAATGCAGGGTGAGAGAACAGGGTAGAGAATATTGTTAGAATAATTTTCCTTGATTTTATAGTTAAATCCATTCTAGGCTTGAGATAAAGATCCTCACAATGCAGGGGCTATAAAAAAGAGAGTGGCATGAAACCTTCTTGTTGATGGAATATAAGAAATATAATGTTTTCTCTACATCATCTATGTATAAATGGAAGAGCCACATAAGCAATAAGTAAGAAAAAGGGGTAGCCACATTGTAGGACCCTCAAAATTGAGATAATTTGTTTAATACATTCATGTGTGCATTTTTTTATAGGAATATGTAATCTCTAAGATATTGAAAGTACCAGTCACCATGGGGGTATACTTCAAATATTTCAAAAATTATTTATTAAATATATTTTTAATTTTTAAATTCAGCCAGAAAAATATAGCTTAGTGGGTGAAAGGGTATATTAGATTCTACATAATGTAATGTAATGTTTTGGGAGTTAATCTCCCCTTTGTTTCGATACATGTAACATATACTTTATTAATAGTGTTCAAAGTTTTCAAATTTATTGTTACCCTTACAATATTTGAAAACTATTCTTAATATATCATACTTCTTTGGTTTGAACTGTTTTCTTATTTCAATACTTATGTTATTGAAAAATGTAATAATTAATGTAAGTTGTGTTTTTTTTCTCAATTCGCTAATTTTTACAAATAGAAACACATAATAATGTATAATTTGATAAATTCCCAGAAAATTACAAATCCATTAAAAACGCAGGCATTCTAGTGATCAAGACAAATTTAATACTCAACAAAAGTTAGATCTAACTATTAGTGTTCTCATGAGGACAAGTATGCCTAGCTGAAATTTAAATATTATAAGGGAAATATTATTCTAAATTAAATTAAATTATCATGTCTTCCTTACACACAAAAATAATTATTTTTGTAAATTTTAAGCACACATATGTCTAGATAACCTCACAACTCATGTCTATATTGTAACACATTATTATATTATGATTTATTTGTACCGCTCCCTTTCTCCTATTAGAAACCCCTTCACATCCACTCTTTTTATGCTCACCTTTTTCCACGCCTTATAAAATTCATTGGAAATATAATCAAACATGCAAAGATGAATCCTAAATCATGTTGTGTTTATTGAGTAATTGTAAGAAGAAAAAGAGCTTTATATGCTCAAGTTTGGTGCAAAAAATAAGTGCAATTACTGACACTATTATGTCTTTGTGTGTGGATGTTTTGCTTTTCTTTGATAGTAAAAAACTTTATTTTGGTGTGTAACTCTGGTAATTTGATTATGAGATTTTATCACAACTGAAATAATTTTTAATCATTGGTTTCTTTATTAAAAATGAATGTTGTATAAAAAAATATTTCACTTTCTTATTTTCTTTCTTATGTATCTTCTATACTCTATACTACATCCTTCGCACTTCTACTCCATTTTCATATTTTGGTTTATTTGATTGCAAGAAAATACTTCCCTTCTGACAAATTTTCTCACACATACCCAACACCGTACAATCAATACCTATTACAACCATTACATTCTAACATCTTTTATGTAACCAAAAACACTTACATCTTTTCCCACACAATTTCACTTCTCCCTTTCCTTTATCATGCCACTGTCCATTTCTTCAATGCATGCCTTCCGTCATTCACATCACACTATCAACATTGCAATTTCTAGTTTTTAAATAAATTGGATCTTTAAATTTTTAATGAGGATTTAATTCTTTGTTAAGAGAATTTGAAATTAAGGAAAATCGTTTAATTTAGATATTATTAAAAATAGGATGACATTGAGGTTACATTTTCCAAAATAAAAAAATATAATAAATTCTACACAAATAAAATTTTATGACTTACTTAAGTGTAAATATATGTTTGTTACTTATTAACTAGTTATCTCAGTGTAATTATAAATTGAGTATAGGTGATAACTTATGATAATTTATCTAATATTTAATGACACCAACTATTTGAAAGAAACAATTATTGAGAATGTAGGTAGAATGTAAAAATAATATCCCGTATGATTTTCAAAAAAAATTTTGATGACTATTTATTCGAGTTCAATTTCAAATAAGAAATGTTAGGTCTATGAAATTAAAACTTAAACCTCAGCTTTAAAAATGCTACAAGAAAACGTTAGAATTTAAAAATTAACAAACACTAAACATGTGATAGATAAAGGAGAAATTATAGTCATCTCTTTTAAGTACATTTATACTATTTCAAGAAGGCATTTAATTGATAATACTTAATGAAAGATTAGTGAGTAATCAACATCCTTTTTTTCTCTTCTTGAAAAAAAAAATTGTTTGGGAAAGTAATTAGTTTGGTTTGATTTAAATTTTATTAAAGCAAAGATTTTTTTTGATAAATTAACTAAAATAATAGAATAGTAAATAGATATATTAATTATTATGTGTTAACATATAAATAATTCATAATTTAACAAAGAGCAAGGTTGATATGTTTCTTCCAATTATTTAGCTAGTAGACATATTTTAGATAAATCTATTTAAAAGATGTTGAGGGGTGTCATTCTTGAGGTACCTGTTCTATTTATGTTTGAAATTTAATAAAAAGCGCTTCAAAATTGATACTTTTGGACATATTTTACATAGATTTATATGATATAGGTATGGTAGTAAATTATTTATTTCTATAACCAAATTAAATAGCTTGAATTTTATTTCTTTTTAAGTATCATAGAATCAACAAATGTGACTCCATACAAATACATATCCTATTATAAATTGTTAAAAAAAGTTTATATTTCATTTTCTTTATAATATTCAAGAGTCAAGAGTATTATCATCATAAAAATTTAAAAAATTAATTTTTTTTCTCTTCATTTTCACACAACATTTTTTATCCACCACAATTTTTTATTTTTTTTTAAAAGTAGAAAGAATAGATGTTGAAATTTAGAAAAGAAATTAATATGGATTGTGACTATGTCTCCCATAATGCATATATCTGTTAAACATTTTAGTAGTATCAATTCATCTCTATAATAAACAAAATAATGAAAAAATGGCATTAAAATAGATCTTGGGAGGTTGCATTGTGCCTCGTAAATGCCATAAAAACAATATTTTATCAAAATAATATTAAAAATTTAAAGTTGTGTAGGAAGAGGGTAGTGAAGTGTTAGGAAATAAGAGATAACATATGCAGAATCATCCCTTACAAAATCGCAACAGTAGAAACTAATATGTAGAAAATATTACAGATCTCAAATAAAAGTGTAGAATAACACAACACAGAGAGACAAGATTTAATGTGGTTCACCCAATTTGGGCTACGTCCACCAAGAATCACTTGCTCAAATTTTATTACAAGCCACCACTCTCTCAATAAAATACCCAAATCTGTTTGGAGCTATACTCAACAAACTCTACAAAATTCATAGCCGAATTCAAAACACATCTGCAATGTTTTTCATTCCCTCTATCATTTGCATAAAACCATATAAATAGACAACTACTTAAGTAGTTTTACAAAACCGTGGGTATAAAAAAACATGGGAAAAACCTGTCCCATAAACCTATGGATCAAAAAACTCACCCATATGAGAAGAGCACTTTTCCCAATATGTAGGGTGCATTTTTTTGAGGCAAAAAAAATTTACGCCTAAAAAAATTGACAACCCCCGGCGAGGATACATCCGAAAAGTGTACAGTACTCTTAGTGTATAGTCTTCAACACTTTCACACATGAAAACAGGCTCCACAACCTAACAATCTCCCACTTGGAGACTAGTTTTCCTCTGAGCAAGCTTCTTAACCCTTCACTAGTTTCTGTGAAGACCAACCAAAGCTGAACACAACTTCAGTTTTTCCCTTGTGACCACATTGGTTATCATGTCTATAGGATTATGACTGGTATGAATATTCTCCAACTTCAACTTCTCTTCCTCCAAAGTTGTCCTGATGAAATGGTACCTTAACTGTATATACTTTGTTCTAGAGTGGAAAGCAATGTTCTTAGCTAGGTGTATATCACTCTGACTATCACTATGCAACTTTCCTTTCCTCTTTCTTATGCCACAACTCATCAAGTAATTTTTGTAACCAAATCATTTCCTTGCTTGCCTCTATGGTAGCAACATACTCAGCCTCCGTGGTTGACAAAGCCACCAACTTCTGTAGTCGTGAAATCTAGCTTACTGTTGTTCCACCTATAGTGTAAACATAACCTATTATGCTCCTCCTACTATCTATATCTCTAGCCCTATCTGAATCTACATAACCACACAAAATGGTGTTTGATCCATTGTAGCACAAAAATTTCCCCATGGTCCCTCACAAATACCGAAGGATCCACTTTACTGCTTGCCAGTGATCTCTACCTGGATCACTCATAAATCTACTCACCGCTCCCACTGCATGGGCAATATCAAGCCTAGTACACACCATGGCATACATCAAACTACAAACTACTGATACGAGTAAGGTACCTTGGACATTTGGTTTCTCTCCTGCTCAGTCTTGGGACACTGCTCCTTTGATAACTTGAAATGGACTGCTAAAGGAGTCCCAACTGGTTTAGCATCCTGCATATTAAACCTCTCCAAGACTTTCTTAATGTACTCTTCCTGAGATAAATTCAGCTTCCGTTCCTTCCTATCCCGAGATATCCTCATACCAAGGATTTGTTTGGCTGCCCCCAAATCCTTCATAACAAAGGATTCACTTAGCTGCTTCTTGAGTACTTTTATTTCTTGCATGTTTTTACCTACAACAAACATGTCATCCACATACAGACAAAGGATAATATAACTGCCATCCTCAAATTTCTTTGTATACACGCAATGGTCAGAATGACATCTAATATAACCTTGCTCCATCATGAAGCTATCAAATTTCTTATACCATTGATGTGGAGCTTGTTTCAAGGCCATACAAGGTCTTCTTCAGTTTGCACACCATCTCCTCTTTACCTTTGACCTCATAGCCCTCTGGTTGCTGCATATATAGTTCCTCCTTCAAATCACCATGGAGAAATGCAGTCTTTACATCAAGTTGTTCTAAGTGCAAGTCTTCTGCTGCAACTATTCCTAGAATAGTTCTAATAGAAGTCATTTTTACTACAGGAGAAAAATATCTCATCAAAATCTATACCTTGTTTCTGTGCAAACCCCTTGACCACCAACTAGGCCTTATATCTTTTCTTTCCTCCTTCTTCCATCTTTAACTCTGTACACCCACTTGTTTTGCAATGCTCTATTTCCTTCGGGTAGCTTTACCAAATCCCATCTTTGGTTCTCCATGAGAGCCTGATGCTCCTCATCCATGGCTTGCTCCCACTTCTTCCTAGCATCTACCTGCATTGCTTCATCAAAGCTCTCTGGTTCTCCACTATCAGTGAGTAATAAATAATAAAGAGAAGGAGAAAAACATTCAGGTTATCTTCTTACCCTAGAAGACCTCCTCAATATAGGAGTTTGGGGTTCCTGTTGAGGGGGTTCTTGAACTGATTCATGTGTCACTTTCCCATCCGAGAAGATCCTCTACCGCTGTATATTCTTTCTTGGATTCTTCCCTATTTTCCTGCAACTGCTGCTTATACATGACTTTCTCATTAAAGACCACATCTCCTAGATCAGAATGATTTTTTCTTGTCCTTAATACTCCAACATTTATATCCAAAGTCATCACCACCATAACCAATGAAAGTACATTTTTCTGATTTAGCCTCTAGCTTAGTCCTATCATCCTTGTCTATGTGAACAAACACCTCACATCCAAAGAATCTGAGAAATGAATAATCAACTTTGTTATCCATACCAATTCACTCCCCATGGTAATACCTTGATCCAAGGCATACATCAGAATTCTCAAGTTTCCCAGGTACACAACTGTGCTCACCTCTTCTATCCAAAGGGAAATAGGCAGTCATGCATGTAACCTCAGGGTCCCTAGCATGTTCCATTATTGTTCTAACTCATCCTGTCCAGGTTGAAAAGAACCATTCTGCTGAGAAAATCCTGAGAACCATATTTTGCAGACAAATAAGCATTGGGCTTAGAATAGTAATTGTGAAAATCGATTAAGTCTGCAATAGTCCCCGGGATTAGTCGGGACATTTGGGACGAAAAGGCGCGGATTTTGGCCGAAAAGCCTATTTCAGGTGGCCCAAACAACAAAGGGACATTCCATTGGACAAATGTGACGCGAAATTCATCCGAATCGTTTCGAATAGAATAGAACCCAAATTTGTCCAAGTTGCTTTATCGGGAGCAAGCGGAACATAGAGTGCACGGAGGACACGAACCGGCTGGTTCACCCGAAACAGATGATACTTGAGTTAGCACCGGGACAGTCAGACCAGAAGGACGCACAAGGCGTGAGAAGCCGACTCTCTTTCTTTGTAAGTCCAGACATTAAGAATCGACCAACTCGCTTCTAGTTTCACGTGGGACATATAGGAATTCGTGAACCGGCTGGTTCGGCCGAAACGGGGAACTTTTGTACATCTAGGAACATCCTTCTTTAGGATCAAAAAGATGCGCAGGATGCCTCAAAAGAGTCGGCAAACCCATAGTGACACAATTAGATCATGTATCTACTTTTGAGAGTCACAAGTTTAGAAAGGTCTAAAGGTGCTATAAGGGTGATTAAAATTGAAGGTTCTAACCTTCTTACCTCTTGCCAATAAAAAGAAGCACACATCGTAACCAATCCAAGTATTTTGAAGGAGAGAGATATTATAGTGACAACAATCAATGTATGCCTACGTGTCATCCAGGTGGCAGAGCGCGGGAAGAAATTTAAAAATCCGTTTTCACCTGTTTTGTAGCCCTAGATCTTCAGATCATCCATATCTTTTGATCCAGAGCTTGGATTGGCACGTTCTTTATATTAACGGAAATCTTATGAACATTATCTACATTATTCTACAAGGTTAATCATTGAGTTTCTGGTACCATACCAAGCCTCCTGGAGGGAGAAACCTCCATCCAAGGCACTTGAGGGTCCTTCTGTTTTTCATGGTACACAACTGTGACTCACCTCTTCTACCCAAAAAGAAATAGGCAGTCTGCATGTAACCTCATGCTCCTAGCATGTTCCATTATTGTTCTGTTCATCCTTTCTGATACCCCATTCTACTGCGGAGTTCCTGGAACCATATTTTTCTGTATAGATTCCATTCTTAGAACTAGTAATCATCAAATTCATTAGCTGCAATACTCCCCTCCATTATCTGACCTTGATACATTTTAGCTTAAGACCTGTTTCATTCTCTACTCAAGGCATTCCATTTAACAAAAGTGTCAAATACATCAGATTTGTTTCTAATACAATAAACCCAAACTTTCCTTGTTGCATCGTCAATAAAAGTAACATAATAACATGAACCCCCAAGAGCAACAAAATGATACTTGAGTTGGCCCCCACACATCAGAATGCACCAGCTCTAACTTACTCTCTTTCTTTGTAAGTCCAACATTAAGAAAACTTACTCGCTTCATGTTTCCCATATATGAATTCCTCACAGTACTCCAAAACTACTTTTGTATATCTATGGAAAATCCTTCTTTATGATCTCCATGCCCTTATGCCTCATATGACTGAGCCTATAGTGCCACAATGTTGTATCTACTTTTGAAGCCACAACATTTACAAACATTAGTGCTATAAGTTAGTTAAATACAAGGTTATAACCTTCTTACCTCTTACCACCACAAGAGCACCCTTCGTAACCTTCCAAGATTAGCTTGCACTGCACTAAATATCAGGTAGTACAACCATCACCTCCTGGAATTCCCTTCAATATCAAATTTCATCTTAATGTAGGTACATGTCTGACATCCTTCAATAGCCAAGTATTCCCATTCTGCATCTTAACCTAAAATCTGAACATTTTCCAAATATGCTACAAGGCTCATCAACACAACTTTCTTACCATACCAAGCCTCCTCAGGTATGCCTCCATCCAAGGCACTTGAGGGTCCTTTGTTTATTCAAGTACACAGTTGTGCTCACCGCTTCTGCCCAAAAAGAAAGAGGCAGTCCTGCATGTAAACTCATGCTCCTAGCATGCTCCATTATTGTTTTGTTCATCCTTTCTGATACCCCATCCTACTGCGAAGTTCTTGGAACCATATCTTTTGCCTACGGATTCCATTCTTAGAACAGTAATCACTCAAATTCATTGTTGTAATACTCCCCTCCATTATCTGAACTAAGACATTTTAGCTTAAGACCTGTTTCATTCTCTACCAAAGCTTTCCATTTAACATAAGTGTCAAATACATCAGATTTGTTTCTAATACAATAAACCCAAACTTTTCTTGTTGCATCGTCAATAAAAGTAACATAATAACTTGAACCCCCAAGAGATGATACCTGAGCTGGCCCTCACACATCAAAATGTACCAGCTCTAACTTACTCTCTTTCTTTGTAGGTCCAACCTTGAGAAACCTTACTCGCTTCTATTTCCCATTTATGCAGTTCTCACAGAAATCCAAACCTACTTTCTTTATATCCAGAAAAATTCTTCTTTATGATGTTCATGCCCTTATGGCTCATATGACCGAGCCTATAGTGCCATAATATTGTATATGCATATGAAGCCACAAGATTACAATCATTAGTACTATTAGTGGTTAAATAAAAGGTTCCAACCTTCTTACCTCTTGCCACCACAAGAGCACCCTTGGTAACATTCCAAGAGTCCGACTATAAATATCACAGTACAACCATCACTTCCCAACTGCCCTTTCGATATCAAATTTTCGTATTAATGTAGGCACATGTCTAACATCCTTCAATAGCCAAGTATTCTCATTCTGTATCTTAACTTTAACAGAACATTTTCTAACTATGTTGCAAGGCTCATCATCACCAAGAAAAACATGCCCAAAATCTCCTTGAACATAATCAACAAAATAATGCCTATGTGGAGAAGCATGGAAAGAAGCCCCTGAATCTAAAACCCAAGATTCAATAATATTGTGCAAAGAAAGAATCAAAGCATCCTGACATACATTACCCATTGTCACATTTGCCTCCTTCGTTTTCTTCCTGTTGTTTCTTCTTATCTTGAAGCTCCCAACAGTCCTTCTTTGCATGCCCAGGCTTTCCACAATTCCAACATACAATCTTGTTCTTGGATTTTGACCTTGCCCGATCTTTTGATTTTCCACAGTTTCCTCTATTCTTCTGTCTCCCTCTAGTTTCCACTGTCAAAGAATTCCCTGAAGTAGAAGATTCCCCAGAGCTATTTACTTCACATTTCCTCGCTTAGAATCACCCCTACAACATCCTCAAAGCTTCAACTTCGAGTTAGCTGGAACCGAGTTACTTACCGCCATTACTAGGCTATTCCAACTCTCAGGTCAAGAGCACAGAATTAATAAAGCCCTAACTTCTTCATAAAATTCTTATTGTAACCGAAGCTAGCATATTCACAACCATATTGAAATCATTTAAATGATCTACTATTGAACTATTCTCAGACATCTTCATATTAAACAACTTTTTCATTAAAAATATCTTATTAGAGGTAGAGGGTTTTTCATACAACTTCCCTAATGCATCCATTAGGTCTTTTGTAGTCTTTTCCTTTGAAACGTTAAATAATACCGAGGATGCAAGACACAGCTCGAATCGTTCCAAGTGCCTTCCGATCCAGGACAAATCCCATTCCGCATCTGTCATACTCCAGGGTTTGTTCACCTTCTCAGACAACGGAGTATAAAGATCCTTTTGATAAAGGTAATCTTCCATCTGCATCTTCCAAAGACTAAAATTCTACCCATTGAATTTATCAACCCTAGATCTTCCATCATCTGCCATAACTCCCACTCAAGATAAAAACTTTCCCTATGCGATTCAACACTTCAGCAAACCAAACCAGGCTCTGATACCAATTGTTAGAGAAATAAGAGATAAAATATGTGGAATAATCCCTCACAGAATCGCAATAGTAGAAACTAATATGCAGAAATTATTACAGATCTGAAATAAAAATTGCAGAATAAAATAACACAACACAAGAGAGACAATATTTAATGTGGTTCACCCAATTTGGGCTACGTCCACCAAGAATCACTTGCTCAGATTTTATTACAAGCCACCGCTCTCTCAATACAATACCCAGATCCGTTTGGAGCTATGCTCAACAAACTCTACTAGAATTCACACCCAAATTCAAAACACATCTGCAATGCATTTGCTTGTACATCTATCATATGCATAAGACCATATAAATAGACAACTGCTTAAGCAGTTTTACAAAACCGTGGGTATCAAAACCATGGGAAAAACCCGTCCCATAAACCTATGGGTCAAAAAACTCACCCATATGAGAAGAGCACATTTCCCGATATGTCAGGTGCATTTTTTCGAGGCAAAAAAATTTATAACTAAAAAAATTAAAACAGGCTCCACAACCTAACACTTTCACACATGAAAACAGGCTCCACAACCTAACATGAAGTAGTGTTGATTAAATAAATTTAAATAATCGTTACACTTATTGACTCTTTTTATTTTACACTTTTTTCCTTGTAATGATTTTATTATTTGTATTGAGGTCATTTAGAGAAGAAGAGAAAAATTTACTCCATTCAAATTACAATTCAAATTCAAGGCTAGGAAGTTGAAGGGTCAAGTGTAAAATTAAGTGTAAGAGTCATATTCATGAAGGCTTTGTTCTTTAAAAGGGTGTTCCATGTTCGGGTGTGTTTATTTTTGAAATAACCCCTTCTCTCTTCTTTTAAATAAAACCTTTGCTGCAAATAAAAAACCCTGGAAGTCTCTTCTAGGTCAATAATTGGTTGGAGTTTCATGAGGAAGATATGAGTAAAGTAATAATGGTGAATTTTTTTTTGAATGTAACCTAATTTGAAGAGTTGTAATTTTATTTGAATACCAATAAAGAAGGCTTATGAGTATATCTTGTGTTCTTGTTATTTATGCATTGCTTGATGAATTTTATCTAATTGTGATCAAGCTTAAATGTATGTGATTCAAGAGGAAGTTTTTTTTCTATTTAAAGTAGAAAAGAGAAAGTTTTGTTAGGGACTGATTTACCCTGCTCTCAGTCCATTTTCAATTCTAACAACTGGTATCAGAGCAGACCCTTGGAAGAAACTTTAACAAGCTAGAGGGAGATATTTATTACGTAAAGTGGGGGAGTAGAGTTATGTAAAGAGATAGTGGAAAAATTGGGTGGAATAATATGAGGAAATAATCAATTATATATATAATTAACTCAAGGAATCCGTATGTGAGAAAGAATAACTGATGAAAAATAATAATAATTGAAGGAGGAGTTAAGCATCATGATAAGTAAGGTATTATATTTTCAAGAGATCTCAGAAAATATTAATAGAATGTTAGGAAAACAAAAGGCATATGGCAATAAAACATGTCCAAGTTTCATAGAATATTCATGCATTACAGAGAAAAATGAAGGTGAATTAAGTCAAAAATCAAATGGCAAAATGCAATCAAGAAAGGAGGTAGTTTAAATATTTTATCTCATGGAAGATCATCTGTCAGGAAACCAAATGGATATAAGAATGTTGATTTTCATTGTAATTGCTACAAATGTGGTGCTAAAGGACATAGGGATAGTATCTGTAATGCTAATGATGAAAAGTGTCAATATTCAAAAGAAGAAGCTCAATAACATCACTTTGAAGGAAAGAAGGAAGATAAAAAGGGAGGAAAAATATAGGGATTTGAATGCTATCACTATAATGAGAATGGAAATCTAGAAAAGTATTTGCAAAATTGAGCCATTAAACACAAGAAGGTATGTAAGAAAATTCAATGGCTATTTATATGCTTGTAATAAATACAGACATAGGGATTTTGAGTGCAAAGGAAGGATAGTAGAATGTTTTCAATGCTACAAGGTAGGGAACATTGGAAGGTTTTTTGATGCACGTTATCTAAAGAAAGATATTAAAAGACCCAAAGAAAAATCTCAGAAATATAAAATGAAGGGGGAAGCTAGTCAAGATGCTAAAGAGGATTCCAAGAGTATGACTTAGAAAAAGAAGGGATCTACTGTGATAAAATTAGGTTCAGAAAAATAAAAATTATTTAAGGTGCAAGAAGAGGGCTTGAGACCTTCTTAGGTCTCTCATTACGATCCTCCAATGTATGTAGCCTTGGAGTGAGGGGGATTTTGTTAATTTAGTATGAGTATTCACCATGATGTTGAGGTTTGTCATTCTTTTAGTTTGTTGTATTATTGAGATAGTCCCCATGTGTATGAAGTATTCTTAAATCATGAAGAGTAACCTTTTGATATTTCTTCGTCACCTGAGGAACATTAAATCAAATATGGTTAGTATTTTAATTCAAAAAAATAATTTTTGACTATGTTTATATAATTTCAAGATATTATAAGTGCTAAACAAGGAGGTTTAAGGTATAAAAATGACCTTTATGATCCCAAATAAAGGAAAATGGTGACAAAGGCTATATATATAGTGGAGTTACTAAAATTGATGAACTGGGTAGTGAGTCTTGAAGGTAACAAAGAAAATACAAGTTGGGATATGCAAGATATTTATTTCTTTATAAGTATTATACTCAATAACGAATAATTAAATGAAAGAAATCCATTGGTGTAATCATTCCCACATGTGAGCACTCAAGTGAAGAAACTCTTGTAAGAAGAATACATGTTGTACCTACCCTATGACATATATTGAAAACAATGGTTCCAAGACAAAAGTGTTATCTTACTCATTTGAAAATGTTGTTAAAATTTGTAAGTTCAAGTATTATTTGAAATAACTTTCGACAAATGGTCACACGGTGGAAAAAATGCTAGAAAGAAAAAAATTATGAAAATCTACTTTGAGTTGGAAAAGAAAACAATAGTTTATTATATGACTAAATTTTTTATCATTGAAATCCTTTTAAGCTCAGTGAATATGGATGCATGATCTCTTTGAATGGTCTGTTAATTGAGTGTCAAAATATATCGAGATAATAAAAATCTATTCATTAATCCAAGAACATATTGGGATGGTGTTGTGTCTTTGAAGGACATCAATTAGACATGAACCAATATTTTTAAGGTGTAAGGTTTTTACACACATAAAGAAAAAGTTGGTGATTCTTGGTGCTCTTGAGAGGAGGTGTATTTTATCAAATTTGATTCATAACAAGGACATTGTAAGAAAGTCTTGTTCAAAAAATTATGCTACATATAACCATCACAAGGATGATCCACTATGCACTATGTTTTTGGCTCCTAAAAATGTTTTTCATTGCTCCACACCTACAAAATAGTTAGAGAAGATGATTATTGTTTCTACAAAGACACAACAAGTGTAATTGTTGAATATCATTAATAGTAAGGCATGAAATATCCCTACATAAATCATTTCAAGGTTTGTTCTTGACATTTTTCCCTATTTTATTTCATGTTGGGGGACTCTTTTGGATGTTTCATCCATTCATTTTTCTGTGAAAAGTTGGAGAAGGCCATCAAAAGTTCACAAATCTTGAAAATTTCAAATTTCATCAAGATTTGTAAGAGAAATCAAATTTTTTGTGGACTTCGGCTCTTACACAATTTTCTAACCCTCTCATAGGGTTTACAACATTTCATATGATCGAATCTTGTAAAACCACCTACAAAAAATCATAATTTTTTGTAGAGATGTTTGTTGATGGTTGATGCATTATTTTCTAAAGTATTCAGGTGAATTTTCTTTCTATGCAAGGAGAAATTTTTAATATATTTTCTTAGTACCATTTTGACAATATGAAAATTATTGTTCTTGTATTATGGAGTGCATTATCATGGGTATGTTAAAAAAAAAGTCTCTTCAATAAATCTCTTACTTTATCATTGAATCAATACGTCTAAAGGAGATTGTGTTGGGTCCTGAGAATCAAATTATTAAAAAAATTTATTGAAAAAGTGGTTATGTCCTATCAAAACGATCAAGAGGTTTAATTTGGTGTTGATAAGTGAAAATTTTCTTTGGAACTAAATAAAATTGGAAGAAAAGCAATTCAAAACCTATAATAACACCAAGTAATTTAGAGATAAACTAATAAATTCATCAATGAACCATCAAGAGAAAATATTAATGGAATGCAAAAAGAAACCTAACTGAATTTAATGATTTAAACTACAAGAAATCCTATGATGTTTAATTAATTGCTAAAATAATTGAACCTATCAAGATTTAAAAGAAATCAAAATGTGTGTTATTGCTACTTCATTAAAGGTGAAAGGAACTTTCTAACAATGACTACAAAGCCATATTCGATATTCCTTTACAAACCAACTTAAATAAATTGATGCAAATGGGGATGAAAGCTATTAAAACAATGGATTAATGCTCATATGTTTCATATGATTAATGTTATTCAAAACATGGTGTTTGGTGTGAAGGTTAGAGATTGTTCCTTTTTATAGGCTTTCCATTTGGGAAAGGCTTACAACTTTGTGCATGTCAGACTAATGAATAAAGCATAAAGTAACATGAGGTTAATTAACCATAGCTAGGTGAGTTAGCAAGTGAGTTATTACTTTATGAGAGTTTTGAGGATGCTTTAAAATTAATCATTGGGATTAATATTGGATAAAAATAAGGTTTTTTGACTATATGGAGGTGGTTTTGAAGAGGATTTTGATGATATTGAAAGCATTTGAAAGTCGATTTGGTGACAAATAAGTTTTTTGATTATAATTTTGAGATAAGGATTAATTAACTAATTAATACTATTTATTATTTCGAAGAGCTTATAACTAACAATGTTGTACCTGTTATTCCGTAATGTCATAGAAGCTAGTTCTTCCACAAAGTTTGTTATTGACCCAACTAGAGGAAACCATTAGTTAATTAGCAAAAACACGAATTAGAGTAGATTGTGAAAATATAAGGATAATTGGTACCAATTAACATTAAAACATTGAATGATTTTAGGTGTCTAATTTTTCCCTCTTGGGATGGCTTCAAGTGATTTCACTACAAGAATTTAAAGCAAACATAAAAAAACAATTTTGAATAAACTTTTAGCCAATGGGAGGATGCCCCCTTTAGTGTTAATGGGGTGATAAGAAGAAGTCATTGATGATCGAAAATAGGAAGGAAATAGAACGAACAATTTAGAAGACGAAATATTGAATAGTAATGATAATTGATAAATGAAAGTTGGAATAGTTTTCGCATCTAGAATCCTTCAGGAAAAAAAAAAATTTCATGACTTTGAGATTCTGATATAAATCATCAACCCTTATTAAATATACGCAGACAAAAAATTATAAAATGCATTGAAATCTTAATCTGATAATTGTTCCTTGCTAAAAAATCTTAACTCCATGCAAACATAAAAATGAAATGTAAATAAACGAGAACTACAAAGATGGTTACTACGTGCAGCATACAGGATGTAATTATACGAGATTAGTAAAACAATATGACTTATAGTAAAACAAATACAACCACACATCTAAAACAAACCTTGTTCAATACAATCGTTACAAATGTTTTTTTGTTATCAAGCTTCAGTTACCTACCGAATTTTAGTGTTTAATGGAGAGGGTTGACACTAGTGTCCCCAAGAAAGGATATATGCATTGTGAATAACAAAGGACAAAATAGTCGCCATGAAAAATTATTTGTGTGCTACGACATAGTACCAAGAAACTTGTTGTGCAAGATAGCACAATACATAGAAAGAAGAATATGGATGTTGTTATGAGGTAGATCAGAATGATCTGTTTTTCTTTGTTCGTGAAACAAGCCAAACCGAAGAAAGAATGTTTGTTGTAGGAAAAAATTTTTGTTTTTTGAGGAAAATGCATTTGATACATGCTTCAGCTACATGCATGCCTTTTATTACCAAATTTTGCAAGATTTTTGAATTTTTACAACCTTTTTATTTTGGTGATTTTTTAACCATTGTTTTAGATTGTTGATATTGTATGAATGTTTAGGGTATTTATTGATTTTTTAATTTTTTAATTTTATTCGATAAAATTATCTTAGAAGAATTTTTAATACATGGGGTATCACAAGATAATGTTGGGAAGCATATCCATGTTCCCAGGCGTAGAAAATGGTCCCAGGAAGGAAAACCATGCCCTATGTCACCCAAACAGGTGAAAAAATGATTATCCATGTAAAGATAACCATCACGATGAGTGGTATATTAAATAGAAGAAAAGGAGAGGTTTTTACTGATTTTAATGTAATTTTTTTTCTTGGGCATGTATGCATTGAGACAATTTTCACTTATGCTTGAATAGAGGCACTACACAGGCGGTGTAAGACTTGGTGCTAGTTTTTTTTATGTTTTTTAAACATATTGAATTTTTTTTGCATTTTTTTCTAGATTTTTTTGCATCTAGTACAATGATAGAAAAAACATGAATAACCACCATGATAGATGGGCTTTACAAAATTAGAGTGCAATGCATTATTCGAAAGTGAAGATACTAAAATGCCCCCTTGATAGATGGGAATGACATGGAACACTCTTCAAGCACAAAAGTTAGAGTAGGTCCAATATTTATAGTTTCAACCTGATGACATACCCTGAAGTAACTTATGAAGGAGCAAGATGCCCCAGTGTAATTGGATAAGAAATGTTTTATAGAAGAAGTATAAAATTCTTTTCCGTGAAGGGTACGAAGGTGCCAAAAAATAGGGACAAAGGAATCTTATACACATGGGATGTTTTTGAATAAAGTATAAGAAGAACATGAATGCTATTAATGTAGCTTTAGCTCTCATCTTAATCTCAAATTCTAAAACTCAAGCGTGGTCAAAATGAATTCTATTTTAGTTTTAATATTACTATTGTTATCATAGATTTTTATCCTCAATGTAAATTGGACAAACATTGACTCACATAGAGAAACTAGAGGGATCTGTTGTCTATGGGAGAATCACAGGTTGTTGCTCTAGCTGAGCACTTTAAGTGATTTGGAATCAATTCGGATTTGGAGGGAAATAATTCTGAATCGGTGGACTTAAAAAAGGTCCAAAGGACCGTCAAAACTGAAGTCTATTAAGACTTCCGACATTCAGGATTTTGGAGTTGGTATTATGGTCAAGAAATGAATAGTGTCATACGCGCAAGAAAAAGGAAGTCCGAAACCTAAAGTCCAAAATTTGGACTTCAGGATTTTCAAGATTTGGAGGTTTCATGTGCTAGGTGGTTGAACGGTACCTAAAACCTGAACATATGAAAAAACCAAAAAACCTAAGAACCCTAAAAAAGACAAAGGTTCGAAACTCGAAGTCTGAATCCCCAGTGCATGCAAATCACAACTTAAAGTCTGAATTTTAGACTTCTGGGGTTTCAGTATTTCCAAGGTTCCATAAGCTAGAAAAGTTAAATTGTGACAGCGATGTCCAAAGTACAAAATACCTAAAGCTCTGAATCTCGAAATTCTAAAATTTCATATTTCAGAGGGTGAATGCATGGTCAGAGTTTGAAAAAATATAAAACTAACCACTCACAATAATTACGTTATGGCACCCTCATCTTAAGATGGCTATAACTTTTGATTGGGAGCTCATATTTTCATGAAATAGGATTTTTTGGAAAGCTCTAGGTGTCCTTTACACAAAGAAATTGTTTTGTTAATTTTAGTGAGAACTAAGTATTTCAAATGGAGGAGATACAGTTGATCATTTTAGAGTAATGGTTGCATATTTCTCACCTACGAAAATGATCAGGTATGGGATTCCTTTCTTCCCCAAAAAGAAAGGTATACATTGAGTATGGGCCTCATAGACTTGCCCATCACTCCCATAAGGACAATGATGGATATTGCAGTAGATTAGAGTGCATTTTCAGATTTTGTTCCCTTTCTCTCCTCATTTTCTTCCTCTATAAATTGTAAGGGGTTTGCTTGTCCAAAAGGTTGAATGTTTTCTCTCCCATACAACCCCTATTATGTTAGGGCTATAGGACTTCCTCAAAAATATGTAATGGTCTGATGCATTCCTATACATGCAATGTTCTTTATAAATCTTATGGAGCAAAAAAAATGTGTTCTAGGTTTATTAATTTGACCTCTATATGATTTTATTGTTGTCTTACATCTCATTGTAAATAGGTGGTTGTGTATTATTTGATCATTACAGATTCTAGCATGTCGTGTTCATTTTAGGAATGATATGCTAGGTGTGATCTAGTTTGTGTTGCAAGACCACCCTTTCTAGATTCATTTATTCATCATTGTTACAGGTTGGGGAAGTGATCAACACTCCTTTCTGGTCTATCACACTGCTCTTATTATTGGTTATTTTTCACACAATCCTTCTTTTTTCATGTCCCCTTGGAAGCATTATATTAGGATAAGTTAGTATTTTTCCTCCATTAGGAGTAGTGAGTAGAAGGTAGGTTAGGATCAAGAACCGACATTCATCAGGAGATCTATCATGTTTCGTAATGTCCCAAACTTAGGATATCTCGATGTTATAACAATCAATCCGAATGCACCATCTCAAACTAGGCCATTCTGGGGGTGTTTGTGATTTCTCCATAACAACTATATATATGTATATATTTTTATTTTTTCCATTAACTATAGTTACAATTTTCACGTTTATTATTTACAATTAATACACGACACACGATTTTACTCATGTCTTGACCTTCACTACTCCATTTCCTATCCGTTTATTCCATCCTCTTTCTGAATCTCTCCTATCACCATACTATACAATTAGACAATGTTCTTTTCCTATTTGATTTTTTTTACTCAACATACATGTTATCTTGTAATATATTCTACATGTTGTTCCCTATTATGTCCTTTCACCTCTAATTTTTAATTAGTTCTCATTATATTCACTTGTCCCCCTTTCAAACAAAATGGGCACATATAATTGAAATAAACCTATGATCCCTTTGAGGTTACTATACGATCATTCTACAATATTAATATGTCGTTATCCAAAATTTTTATTTCACACTAGTAAAGTGAAGGAACAAATAAATCTATTCAAATAATTTCTTTTATTCCCCTTAATGACCTAATCAGGGGGAAAAGATAAAATATTCACCATGAGTAATCTATCCCACACATTCAAGTTGAAAATAATCTTTCAATATTTGAATCAAATCAATCGATCGATATAACATATCATGAATTCATTATCTCTCTAAGATTATGTAACTAGGGTGTTACATAACTTCATTATCTTTCCTAGATGACCTAACATGGGAATCACTCTTACAGTTCCTTCCAGGATGACCTAACATGGAATCCATCTAGTACTATATGAATCGTGGCACACATGGGAGTGGTTGAAATGAGACATCATTACACTTCCTACGCTTGCTTTCTATATGGGCTATTCAACATGGAACTAAGTATTCTATATAGCCATCTTCAAGGGTTGGAACATTTTGAAGATGTAGTCATAGATTGAGGGTAAAATAGAAGCTCTCTCCCCAACACTCTTCATGTGGCGATAGGATGCCCAAATCCTTCGTGGATTGAAACTTTAAAAAATTGGGTTGGGAATTGATCCCTCCCTACCCCTCTAAATGTTACATTTGCAATAATACCAAATATCCTAATTCTCCAAATCATGTCATAAATTTCTCCAAGTCTCCTTAGAACATTTCGTTGTCTCTATTTATTCCATGTTGATTGACATATTGATCCATGGTTTTCCATGTTATATGTTCTTACATTATATGCGTACTTCTACATCAGGGATGCTTTGGACTTATCACAGGTATATTACTTACCTCATTCACACTAGTTAAATTTCATTCAAATAACATAATTGGTGGGGGGGGGATGGATATAGACAAAAAATCAAACACCTATTACTAGTTAACTATAATGTAAGTATGTTATTATATGTATGGATCTAAATAATAAAAGTATTCACTCGTGACACACTCCTAATTCCATCTACTTTCTTTGGTTGTTTCTATTGTCTTTCTCTCTCACATTTGTCATCAATTATTTTTGAGGACAACTAGTGGCCTAGTGCTCTCGTCCACCATGGGTGCTCCTATCCACTTTGTCCTAATTCACATATTTGAAATTTTTTATTTCCCTTTATGTTTTCTCAATCCTAACCCGAGTTTCTAGTCGGCATGTTGTGTCACTGTCATTAAAATTAACACAAGAGATTCATATATATATATACAACATACATAGCCATTATAAGGGAGGAAAATTAAAAAGGGAAAAAAAAATATCTACCTACTATCAAAAGGGACTATATTTTTTTTTGGGATAATTACTCTACATTCAATACATAGGAAGTAGAGTTGTCTTAAATTCTATCAAACACCTTTTCATTTAAAGAAGTTATAGCACACTATCTGAGAGTATTTAGTGTGAATGGAAACCGAAGGACACTAGTTTAAAACATACATAAGCACACAAAACTACATGAATTTTAGATTGTATTTGTAGTGCTTGGTCATTTTCCTTCTACTGATGACCCCTGAGGTCATTCTAAATTCATGTATTGTATTTTATTCCCAATTTGTGATGTGTTTGTCAGCTTATGTATGTAGAAAGTTGGTGTTGTAGGTTACATTGTACTCGGTGATCCAATTGAAAAATATAAGTGGGCTGTCCAACAGGAAGACAGGCAAGTTACTAAAAAAATCGAGCATTATAGGAAAAATTAGGTTCTAAAACCCTTTGTTTGCAATAATAATAGAAACCTACAATGGTCCTGGCCTATGCAGAAAAATTAGGTCTATTGATAGATTCCAAAATTGATTATAGAGAAATTTCCAACACTTTTCCTAACCTATTCATGAGTTTATTTAGTTCATATCTACTTCAAAGTAAGCATAAACTAGATAAGTTCCCTTCGTCTCCTATTTGCTTACACGGTTGTATATTTAGAATGATTAACATTTTGTATTATGTTTGTATTTATCATAGAAGTGACTCTTAAATTAGATTTGATATTCATGTTTTATTTAAAATAATAAATTTTATACCATGGTTTTCTTTCTCCCTCGACCCCCAATGGGGTGTGGATTAGGAGTTCGTTTTAACAATGGAAGGGACCCTTGTTACATAGCACAACCACCAAGAGGGGGGATGAAATAATTCTAATCACAACAAAGTTCTTTTCAAACTTTCTATCTTTCTTAGTTTGAATTAGTATTTAGATTTAGGGGGCACAAGATAAAATTAAAACAAACACAACAAAATATAAATACACAGTTTTTATAGTGGGAAACCAAGGAAGGGAAAAAACCACTTTGATGAAACCCAACATCTTTATTTAGAACACCAATTCTAAACATTGATTTATAATTGATCAAGCACCCACTTGATGATCAATGAAGCATCAAACTATAAAGTTAAGCACACTGCTCATCTGAATTGTGTACAATAAAGCACCTACTTATTCAGTTTTAAGCACCCACTCCTACAATATTTCCAATCAAACAACAATTAGTAGCTAGGTTACTTAATCAATAGATCATGGAAACTTACTAGTGTGCTTCATTCACAATTTGTATTTCACATATTTCTAAAGAATGCATAACTTTTCGTTTATAAATATATTCATCATACTAGATGATGTTAAAATATTCCTCTGGTTTTTTTTTAATTTCCAATCTTCATAACTTCATAACAGTTATTCGTATGCTATCAATTGTGTTGATTTATCGGTTGTGCCTGCACCTTCCTCTCTAATATTAATTTACCACCAGCACCAAAGTCTTATGATCATTATCTCTTCTCACATATCTTTCTATTAAATTATATGCATTTCCTTCTTAGCTCTTCAACTTTGTTAACTCACAATAATGACTCGAGTCTACAAAATAATACAAAAAAAAGACATTTCAAATTATTCATACTTGTACTTGCTCTATCTTTTAGTCTTCCTAAATGTTTCTTTCATTCATTTTGGGACTCTTTCAAAAAAATTCAAGTAACCTTGACTCTCCTTATTTCCTTAATGAGATCAAAAATTCAAAGAAGTGGATTTTATTTCTAGCACGAGATGATAAATTTTTACGAGTTTTTAGCTTTGAGAGTGACTCACTATCTTCTTCCATATCTTCTCAAGCCGAGAAAAAGAACTAGGTGAACAATCCAATCAAATACATAATGTGGCATAGTTTAATTCTTCAAAAAAAAATCCTGATGTTTTAGATGGTGCACTATTATGGTGGTCTTCATAGGTTTTTTTCCACTTCATAAACTTTCTTTGACATACATTAAGGGTGTATATTGCTTTGCAGTTTGCTCACTTACATTCTCATTTAGGAATTTTATCAACAATATTAATGGAGGCTCTGCACAACATATTACACTGATATGGATGAAGACCATCCTTTTCTTGACCCAAGAAAGGTTTATCCAAATTTAATACATGATGAAATACTTGGTCGAGAGTGGAATATCACTTGGATGAAGGTTCAATGAATATTTTAGCAACCCTTAGAAAAATGATCCTGTAAAGTGCATAACAAGAGGTTTCTAGAATATAGTTGATGAATAAATGCATTCACATGAGGATGATAACAATTTTTGCATGAAATATAATTTACACATGATTGAGACAAGTGGTTAAACATTTCAAATCTCAACCACCAACAAATTACTTTTGGAAAAATATATTCACTTGTATAGTCGATTAAAATAGTGTTGTAGATGATTGTTGGTGAATTTATCCACCCAATATTATTGAAAAAGATTCATTCATTTTCTAATCATGTTCATCGTAATTATTCTATAGATATTTCAACAACGTTTTGTGAGAATTTTCTAGATAGATTTTTGGTTTAGAGAATATCTTTGTTGAGAAACCCGTAGTTTAAGGGTAATGAGATTGTGTAAGCCGAAGAGTGAGGAAAAATTGATATCACCTTAAAACACAAGATTTAATGAGATTGTGTAAGCCGGAGAGTGAGGAAAAAAATTGATATCACCTTAAAAACAAGATTAAGCTTTAAAATTCCAAGTAATATATCCTTGTGGAATCATCCTCCACTTTTCATGGGTGATCTCAATCACCTGAGATCAAATCAACATCACTGAATTGGCCCTTTTATTGATTTGCATAGTTACTCTAAAAATTGCTTCCAAAGACCCCTGTCAACAAGAAATGAGAGCACAAACTTCATTATTTTTCCCACCAGATCCATACATATGATGATGAAATAGTTTCTCTAGTTTCTTAATATGATGGCAGTGATCATCAAAAGAGTAACACATGAAGTGAAACACTCAGAATAGTGACTTCATGAAGGATTTTGGTAAGATTTATTGACTTCACTCTCAATAAAAGCATAAAGAGGATGACTTCACAACCATGAAATTAACTTGGTAACCAAACTAAATTGATCAAGAACCTTGAAAATTACCTTTGAAGAGAATATGGGCCCTTATTGTAATAAATTAACTACTGTCGAGATCTTGTGCAATTCTATACTAGGAGCATCATTCAAACAAGGTCTAAACCTGAACTGCTATATCCAACTTCATGGAGATTAACATTCAAATACCATATGATCCAAGAAAAAATCATAAATTCACTACTAAATATTTATAAGTGATCAAAAATGCATTTGACACCAATTTCACCTATTTCCTATCGATTGAGAGCTATGCTTGGACATTGGAAAAAAATGCTTAGAAGAATGATGAGAACTTCTCAAATACACCTTTAAAAAAAAAAAACTGGAATTATAGGATAATTTTTCTAAAATAAATCATCCCATAACTTATCTTAGCATTCCTTCATATTTTTTTTACACCTAAGAAGCAAGGTAGCTCCAAATGAACTTCTCAACGAATCAATTTTACAAAAACTTATATTAACTTGCTAAAATGACCTCAAGACAACCTGAAATTTTGCATGAAGAAAAAAAATACCAACTTCATTATCTCCCATGATTTTTTTTTTTTGACAAAATTAATCTTCCATGGTTTATCCCATCCCATTTGCATGCAATAATAGATGGGTGTCTCAAAGGAAGTTTTGGCTAGTTGTGACATTTTGCTCCAATACCTATTCTTGACTTTATTAGCCATAGAATAAGTTCATTCACTTATTATAAACATGTTATAAGTAATCACTACTCACTTTACACCACATAGACTGACATGAATCACATGCACCAAAAGGGCATCAATTTGACTCAACATGGAACTAACATGAGACCAACACTTTTGACTGCCTAAAATCACCACTTGCATAATAAAGATGTATTGGAGAAACATTAGGGACATCAATGAAAACCATTACACAATGTGGTAAAGAAAATCCCCCTTTTTCATTGATGTCAACATTCACACAAGACAATGAAAATTGATGACAACTTGACACACCACTTGAGAGACATGAAATATATTCATGTTCCTAGGAACATATTCTCCCCATTTTACATCCATGAAAAAGATATGGCAACAGAGAAATGACAAGGTAGGAGTAAGAAAAACAAATACCTCATAGATTGCTCCTCATGGAAGTATAGGCATAAGTGAGACTGAAAAACAACCATGTATGAGACAAGACCATTTGATAAGACTGATATGAAGACATTGATGACCAATAACCACATAGGAAAAAAACATGAGTTAAGGAATATCATGAAAAACACCAAGAGCTAGTAAAATTTCTCCCCCTCTCTTGTATCTCTTTTCAACACATTATAGGAGCTTATTTTTCTCTAGAAATGCTCCCATGAGGTTTCAAAGATTTTTACAACTGGTGGGCTCAAGAATGACTCCCAATTCATCACTGAGATGCTAAAATGTAGCTTTTGGTAGTGGCTTTGTCATAATGTCTACATTTATTCTTTTGTGCTCACATATACAAGCTTAATCTTTTTATCATTCACTTATTCCCTCCAGAAAAAAAATCTGATTGGAATATGCTTAGTATTTGAATGGAATATTGGATTTTTAGAGACACTAATGGAACTAGTGCTATCAAAAAAGCAATGAAGTTCATTCATCAAATCTTACCTTTTAGTCTTCCAATATTTTCCTCATCTAAAGAAATTAAGTGCAAACACATGGTAGCAACCGATGCACTCTACTTATCAAGTTGATAAAACCACCAAAGATTATTTTTGCTCAATAATGAAACTAGACATTGCCAAAAAATAAAGCTCCACTTTTTCTCTTCCTATCATCAATTTTTCCGTCCCCAATCATCATCAATGTATGCTCTTATGTTGAAGTATTCACTTGTAGGATACCAAAGGCCATACTTTAGAGTCCACATGAGATATCTGAGTATTATTTTGAATACCTTAATATGTGTTTCTCTTTTATTCTCTTAAAATCTTTGTGTGCCAAGACAAAAACTTGTATAATATTTGGCCTTGATGTAGTGGAATACAAAAGGTTACCTATCATAGATCTATATAGTGTTTTTTTGAACTTTAGGCATTAACCTCTTATTCGCAACTTGCATCTTAACCTCATATTTTTTGTTCCTATAGGTTTACAATCTTCCATTTTGAACATTTTGAGCATTTCCTTGATGTAATTAGCTTGAGATATGAAGATTCCTTTTTCTCATTAGTTTATATGAAGATATAGAAAGTATGAAAGATCACCAAACAGAGAAATTTCAAACTCTTTACTCATCACATTAGAAAATTCATGAGTCATCCTTTCATGATCCCCTCCAAAAATTATGTCATCAAGATAAACTATGATAATTAGAAGTTTTTCATCTTCTTCCTTGATGTAGAGATTTCTATGAGCCGCTCCATTTTGGAAACCTCTCTCAATAAGATAAGCATCCATTTTTCTATATGATTCTCTACGAGCTTGTTTGATTCCATACAAGGAATTTTTTAACTTGCATACATTGCTTTATTTCTTGCCATTTCACCTTTTTTCATTCATTTTATTCTAAAGACCCATTTTTTCGTATGAAATTCTTGTCTTTTGGCCTAGGAAAAAGATTCCAATTTTCACTATTTTAAAATTGGTCAAGTTCTTCATTCATGGCATCTATCCAATGTTTGTCATTATATGCTTCTTACAAATGATTTTGTTATATCATAGATAAGAGTGGTGTGTCTACATTGTTTTGTTGACTTAATATCTTCCTTCTTGTGAGAATACCACCTTCTTTAATCCTTATATTTATATCTATTGGATCATCTCTTCTAACTTACCTTGAAGGTTTCTTGGTGTCATGCCTTTCTTCTTCTTCTTCCATTTCTTCTACATATTTATGTGTGCTTCTTATTTCATCATCATCATCATCATCGTCATTTTTAATGGTATGTGCATCAATGTCATGGCTTTCCTTAGGCTGATTTATTATTTTAAAAGGACGAGTTTCATCTATTTTCACATTGGTGTTTTCAACAACCTTCTGAAGTCTCTTATTGTAACATTTATAAACTGTAGTAACTGATAATAACCAAGAAATATGACTTCATCATACCTGGAATAAATTTTCCCAAGTTGTCTTCATCTCTCCTGATATAGCACTTTCTCCTAAAGACTCTTTTGTGCTTCACATTATCTGGTCTTCCTTTTAATATTTCATCGGATGTTTTACTAATATTTACTCTCAATAGATATTTTTTAAAAATAAAAACAATTGTGCACACTTCTTCACTAGAATAGCTATCATAAGGTCTAGATTCATTGAACATAGTCCTTCTCATTTATTGCACAGTCTTGTTCTTCCTTTCAACCACACCATTTTATTATGGTGTCCTAGCTAGTGAGAATTGCCTTTCTATTCCATGTTCTTTACAATATTCATCAAATACATTAGACAAATATTCTCCACCCATGTTTGGCATTAAGAATTTTCTTTTTGTGTTCTTCTCATTCTCCACAAGTGCTTTGAAGAATTTTAATCTATTTAAGGCTACTGATTTGTGTTTTAGGAAAATTACCCATGTCATCCTTGTAAAATCATCTATTTGTAGCATGAAGTACTCATCTCCTTGCATACTTCTATATTTTCTAGGCCCACATAAATCTATATGAATCATTTCTAAAGGTTGAGTAGTTGAATACTCCCTTTATTTGAAAGATCTTATTGTTTGTTTTCCATGTAAACAAGACTTGCACATAAAATCTGCTAGTTTCGTAATATTATGAATGTTGCTAAATCCCTCTTTAGCACTCAATTTCATAGTATTTTCAAAGCTAATATGTCATAATCTTATGTTACATAACAAGTTGTCATCAACAGTTCTTGTAAGGAATTTTTATTTGTTTACCTCTTTGAACACATACATGTTATTTTTTGTCCTTTATTCTTTTCCAACTCTCTTCCTTGTTTTTCCATCAATGATGTTACACCCTTTATCATTGAAACTCATATTGTATCCTTGTTTTCACATTTGGATAACACTTAACAAGATATGTTTGAGTCCTTCGACATATAACACATTTTCTGTAACTGTTTTTCCAATGTAATGAATAAGAGTTCCCTTAACCAAAATATTTACATATTTATTATCACCAAATCAAAAAACCCCTAATGAATTATTTGAAAAAGAAATAAAGTTTCTTTTGTCAGTTGTCATGTGACTTGAGCAGCCACTATCTAACTAACAAATCATCCCTTCATCTTGCAGATGGAAAATAGTTTTAACTATCATACCAACATCTTTTTTGTTGTTTGCTCTATCTTTCACAACATAGATCAACTTACATTCCTTGGGTGTTTGTACGCTAAACATGGTTTCTTTGTGACCTACCTTTGGACATTTGCATCACTCTGGATTGTAGTTTATTCTTGTATGTTTTAGGTTTAATTTAGGTATATTTCCTCTAGCATTTTTTATACTTTTGTCAGCTTTGTGACAAAAGATATTACAAGGAAAAAAATAACCATAGAAAAAATTAGGGTACCTCATATGTGGCTCTTGGAGATTATTTTCCTCTTTTTGCATATTTGGTGGCCTCCTTATTCATGGTGTATGAGATGCTTGATGTATACTTCTCTTTTTTCTTTTTAGATGGTTCATCTTCCTTATTCTCTTCCTTAAAACCAATAACTATTTTATTACTTATATCCCTTAAATTAATTAGAATATTTGTTAGGACATTTTATCTTCTTTATTGCTTCTAATACATATTTAGTTTCCTATTTTCCCGTTCTAATTCAGCCTTTTGGAATTCTATATCAGATTTAGAACTTTGACATTTTTTTCCTTTGCTTTGTAGGATTGAGAAATAATTTCCAGCTGATTTTCAAGCTCCTTTAGTTCATTCATTTCTTCTTGTTCCTTTTAAATTTTCTTCTTTTCAAGAATGTGTATTTTCTGTACATTATCATTTAGGTTGCATTTTATCTTTTGGTTCCTTCTTAAAATTCAGAGCTCATCAATATAACTTACCAATTCGGCCTCTAAATCTAATTTTTCTTCTTCTTCATTTGAATATTCATAGCTGACCATGTTATTTCCTTTATTGTTACATGCATATGAAATTTCCATAGCCATAAATAAGGTTTCAATTTTAGCTCCGTGACTCTTACTCTGTGAGCTGTTGCAATCGCTTGATTATAAGTCACTTGACTTTTCTTTAGAATAGAAGTTTCTCTTATTATTGAAATACTTCTTCTTGACTCCCTTCTTCTTATAGTCCATATCTTTTTTACCATGTTTATGATCTTATCCTCCACATTCAAAATCAACCTCATTTTTATAGACGTTTAACAAAAAAGTTTCCTACTTTAAAAAAATTACAACATTTGAAAGGAAGCTTACCTTTATATTTCCCTTTGCCACTTCACAATATTCTTAGAACAAAAATTCAATATTCTCTACATCTTCTTCATTATTCGAATATAACTCCTATATTTCTTTCTTGGAATGACTCTTTTTCTTAGATTTGAATGAAACCTCTTTCTTGGAAGATTTGGTTCCACTTGTCCTCATTTCATAGGTTTCTAGGATGCTTTGCAGCTCATCTAGAGTCAAAGATTTCATGTATTGTAATTCCTCATAATTCATACTTTTGCATCATATTTGGATGTTAAGGATCTCATAATTTTCTAAAAAATGATTGTCTCTTCTAGTTTCTCACCCAAGCCTCTGATCATGGTTATTATCTCATCCACTCTATATATGTATGCATCTATGATTCTTCTTTTATATTTATACTTTCAAATTGTGCTCTATAAGTGTGAAATTTTACAAGCTTGAATTTATCATCTCCCTCATAAATTCTTTGAATTTTAGTCCAAATATCCTTTAGTTTAGTACAGTTAATTACCATTATAAATATTAAATCATTTCGTCCACACAAAATTGTATTCATGGCTCTTGAATTGTTCTCATATTCAATCATATCTTCTCAATATGTAATTGGAGTTATTGGAGGATTGTAGTCCTTATTCACAGTTTCCCATATGTCATAACTGAGTGACATCAGAAAAATATTCATTATTACTCTCTAGAGTGCATAGTTTTTCCTTGTAAAAAGTGGTAACCTTTAGATTGATAATCCAACTTGAGCCTAATTACTTTTCATGCTTGTGAAGAGAGTATTACCTTGAATCTATTATAATTTCACACAAGGCCCTGATCTAATACAAATTGTTACATATCACAAGCACTAAGAGGGGGAAGTTAATTAGTGGTAATCAAAATTAAGGTCTTTCTAAAATTCTAATCTTGTTAGTTTTAATTAGTAGTTAGATTAATGAACCAAGAGAAACTTCAAAAAGAAACACAAAAGATAAATATAAAAAATCTATAGTGGGAAAAAAACACTTTGAAACCAACCTATTTATTTAGAAAATCAATTCTAAACATTGATTTATAGTTGATGAAGCACCTACTTGATCACTGAAGCATCAATTTCCAAAGCTAAGCACCTAATCAGCTGAATTTATACAAGAAACACCTACATCTCAGTCCAGGAACCCACTCAAATAGTTTTTTCTCTCAAATAAAAAACTTTATAGTAGTCATCTGTATCTTGTCAATTGTCATTGATTTCTCTATGTGCCTACACCTTCCTCTCTATTCTTTATTTACCACACCACTGTAGTCTCATTATCTCTCATATCTTTCTAATACATTGCATACATTTCCTCTTTAGCTTTTCAACTACCTCAAATCACAAAAATGACTCAAGTCTACCAAAGAATAAAAAACAAATACATTTCAAATTCTTCATACTTGTACTTACTCAGTGTTTTATTATTCTGAAATTGCTTTCTTTCATTCATTTTGGACTTTTTCAAAAAATTCAAGTAATATTGACTCTTCATATTTCCTTAATGAGATCGAAAATAAAAAGAAGTGGATTTTACACTTCTTCCATGAGATGAGAAAAAATTTCATGCCTTTTGGATTTGAGAGTGACTCACTATCCTCTCCAAGAAATTCTGAAGTCGAGAAAGAAAGGTGAACAATCCAATCAATTATACATAATATCACACCTTAAGTATTCAACATATTTTCCTAGTGTTTTAGATGGTCCACTATTGTGGTAGTATTCATAAGATGCTTTCCACTTCATTAAAAAAAAATTGACATACATTAAGGTGTATTTTTCTTTGTAGGTTTCTCACTTACATTCTAATTTATAAATTTTATCCAGAGTCTTTCATATAGAGTTTACAATTCATCTTGAACTGATATGTATGAATACCATCATTTTATTAACCCAAGTAAGCTTTATCAGAGTAGAATACATTATGAAAGACTTGTAGTAGAGAGTGGAGGATCCCTTGGATGAATGTTCAATGAATATTTTAACAAATCCTCAGCAACACAGATCCTACACAGTGCCTTGGAGGACGTTTCAAGAGTAAAAATCATGACTATACATTCATTCACATGAGGATGAGATAAATTTATACATCTAATAGAATTTACTCATTCTTTGAGACCAATTTTTGATAGTTCAAAGCTCAATCATAGAAGAAACTCCACTTGGAAAGCAATACTCACCTAAACAGTCAATTGAAATGGTGTTGTAGATGATTGTTAGTGAATTTCTCCATCAAATCTTAATGAAAAATATGTGTTTCTTTTGTTCATGCTCGTAATATATATATATATATATATATATATTATATTATATATATATATAATATATATATTCTCACAGAAGGATTTTATCGAAACAAAAAATGTATCCATCCAAATCTCAATAAAGTTTTTGTGTATATACATACATACATACATACATACATATATATATATATGTGTGTGTGTGTGTGTGTGTGTGTGTATGTATGTATGTATGTATGTATATACACAAAAAATTTATTGAGATTTGGATGGATACATTTTTTGTTTCGATAAAATCCTTCTTGAGAAACCCTAGTTTCAGGGTTATGAGATTGTGTAATACCGAGAGTGAGAAAAAATTGATATCTGGTTCAAAATAGGATGAAATTTGATAATTCCAAGTGATATAGCCATGTGGAATCATCCTCCACCTTCCATTTTTGATCTCAATGACTTGAGATCAAATGAACATCACTGAATTGGCCCTTTTTATTGATTTGTATCATTACTCTAAAAATTACTTCTAAAGACATATGTTAACAAGCAATGAGAACAAAAAAATCATTACTTTTCCAACTAGATCCATACTTGTGATGATTAGAGTTTCTCTATTCTTTAAATATGATGACATTAATGATAAATATTAAGAAAATGAACAAAAACACTCAGAACAATGACTTACGTAGGATTTTGGCAAGATTTATTGACTTCACTCTTAAGGAAAGCATAGAGTGGATGACTTAACATCTTTATCTTAACTTAGAAGCCACCTCAATTGATCAAGAACCCTGAAAAATTCATGTGGAAAGTGTATAGGACCTTATTGTAACAATTTCACTACTTTCGAGATCTTACACATGTCTATACCAAGAGCATCCTTCAAACAAGGTCGAACACCTGAACTGTTATATGAAAATTCAAGGAGATTAACCTTAAAATACCATATGATCCTTGAACAAATAATAATTACAATGATAAAAGTTTTAGAAGTGATCAAACAATACACTTGAGACCATTTCATCTTATTTCGTCTATTAGTTCAGAGCTCTTCTTGGACACTAGAAAATCATTCTTTGAAGAATGATGAGAACTTCTCAAATACACCACCTTTTGGAAAAATTATTTTTGCACTAGAATTCTAGGAAAGGTTTCTACAAAAAAAAAAATCTGACTTATCTGAGCATTCCTTCATTTTTTTTTTGACACCTAATAAGCCATGCAACTCTAAATGAACTTATCAAGAAACCAGTTTTGTAAAAACTTGAGTAACTTTCTCAAATCACCTCTTAAGGACCTTAAATTTTTCATGAAGCAAAATGAAAAATTATTTCATCATCTCCAATGATTTATTTGAATAAGATATCTCTGAATTGGTCTATCCCATCCCATTTTCATGCAAGAATAGTTGGGTGTCTCAAAGGTAGTTTTGGATAGAGGTGACAATTTTCTCCAAAACTTTTTTGTTAACTTTTTGAGCCATAATACGAGTTCATTTACTTTTATACACGTGGTACAACTATTCAATTATTAAATTTTAACGATAGAGAGTCACATGAATAACATGCACTAGAAAGGCATCAATTTTACTCAACATGGACTAAAATGAGACCAACACTTTGTGACTCCCTAGATGCACCAATTCCATGGAAAAGATGCATTTGGGAAACATTAGGGACATCAATGACAACATTACAAAATCTAGGAAACAACAATCATTTTCATGGCTTCTTTGGTAATCCATGAATTATTTTCTTTATATCCCCTTCCTAGGAGGGATTAGGGGGAATTCACATTTGGTTTGTCAATCCCCTCATATACTTTCCAAGGAATCTTGCAAGGCTTGAAAATTCATGGAAAGGAGGAGTTAATATAGGTATAAGGGGATGGGATTTTGTGATGATTCTTGGAGATACTACTTGGAGGATGTATTTGCAATCTTTATATTATATATTTTGGCACTATGGGGATCCATTTCCCATCTTCCCATTTCCAATGTTTCTTGACTTCTTGTTGCACTTAGTCTTTTGATTTAAGTTTTTTTTTAATTTTTTCTCTTATCCATCCTTATATGAGAGCATTGAAAATATTTTTTTGCCTTGGAATCTTTATTTAACATGTTAAATCTCCTTTCCATGGTCCTGCCAAAGGCTAGCATGCTCTTTCCTTTGAAACAAAGGATGTAATTATGCATGTAGGTTAGGAGGAAAATTAGGCCCTCATCTTGGTCTTCTTGGAGCTTGAATAAAGAAATGATTGGAGATACTTGTTGATATTATTTGAGAGTTTATTTGGTTGGAGAAATTTAAAACATTTGTGCATGTTGTTCCCATTTTTTTTGGAATCTTATTATACTTACATTTTAATAGTTGTTTTTACTGGTTACTAGGAGTTATGGGCATGTATCTCTCTCTCTTATAATATAATTTGTCAAGTTTTGGACTATGGGATTGGGAGATTTTTATTCATTTGTATTATATGGGAACTATCAAGGGATTGTTTCTCCTTATTATCTCATTTCTTTTCATAAGGTTGTTTCCTCTTTTCTTTATAAGTTATGAAAATTAAGGAAATAAAGAGTATGTTTGAGTAAGAATAAAGGTGTAAATCACATTTTATTTGATTAACTTCTTATGTGAATATAAATTATATTTTCCTTGTTATTTCATTTCTCCACAAAATGATGTTTCTATTTTTATGAGTTTGGATAACAAATAAAATAGATTTTGTTGTTGAATTTATTTAATAGTTTAGCATAAAATTGTAAGGTGAATATGGAGAATTAGTCTTGAAATAAAATATAAAAATTTAATTTTTTTACAACGATATTTTCATCTATAACGTATGATCTAAGAAAGGAATAGATTAACATTTTTTAACTATAATTTTTTCTTCCATAAAAGTTTCTTAGGGAATTTAGTGACATAAAAAAAATCAACTAAAATTTTAGTGGAAATGTGCTTATTGGTTAAATATTTTACTTCCTTTGTTCTACAAAAAAGTTGAATAAGTTTAAGATATTTATTTACTCTTGAAATATTATATCTTATATTAATATTAGAAGTTATTTTTCTTTAAAAATAAGGAAGGGCTTTTAATAAATCAAGTATTTTTATTTTTCCTTCTACCTTAATATTTTTCTCTCTTGGCATAAGAGCCCACACACACACACACACACACTTACACATATTATATTGGATAAAAATAAATAAAAGATAATAAAATTATCACTCTTGATAATGATTTCCATTTACTTACATTCAAGTTTTAACATGAGAGTATATGTGTGTGTGTGTGTGTGTTTGTATGTCTACGCATTTATACACATCTATTTACGTGGGAATATTATTATATTAAAAATAATAACAAGAAAACTTAACAGTAGATGTAGGGGTTAAAGCCTATCAATGAACCCCTCTCTCAAACCCCATCAAAATGCCCTTTGGTGGTGTGGGCACAAACCACAACATTTTCGCCAATATCGATCATAAGTCTTTAGCAAGGCCTCCCCCTTTATGCCATGCTACACAACCCCCATGCGACCACCTTCATAGAAAAAACACTAACCCTTCTTTTCCCACATATCTTCCAACATCTCTCTCCTTTCATTAGGCCTTCCACTCCCCCAACAACTATAAATATGTAGAGTAGTGGTCACCATCCCACTTGTTACATGCTTAACCATATATATATATATATATATATATATATATATATATATATGAGATTAAAATCCTCCCTCCTTCCCTTATTCAAGTATGGAAATTGACCTATACAAAAAGAATTGCATAAGGAAGAAATGATTTTTGAAATATCAATAGAAAAACAAATAAAATTAAAACTTGTCTTTAGTGGAGTATTATGGATACCTTATAAACCATCGGATCTTGTGGCTTGGATTTAATAAACCCAATGGCCAATAATTTCTTCTCTTTCCCTTTATTTTATGTGGGAGTAGTTTTATTTGGTGAAAATTAATTAATTTAAAACTATTTGAACTATATAGCTAATTATTTTATGTGCGTATATTAGTGGGATGTGTTGATAGTGTACCATGAGATTGATTTGGAATTTCCAAATGAAAAAACATGACCAATTTTACTATTGAAATAATTGGTATAAATTGTCCTTAAAAAAATTAATTAATTAATAAAACAATTATATATATATATATATATATATATATTCAATTTATTAGCTTAGCCAAACTTCTTTATCAAAGGAAACCCCGAGTCCTTTTCACATGCAAAATCCAAAACATCATCTGTTACTTTTGACACAAAATCTATGCACTTGTGTACATTTACAGATCCTAAAGTATATTAATATATACATGATTCCTCGTAAAGAAAACTAGTGGTTGACAACTCCTCTTATATTAGTTCTGATGTTACACACCATACAACCCTACCAAAACTTCAATTATTTTTATTTTATATCCTCAAACACTAGCACCTAGTTATGACACAATCACCCAAGCAATCATGTCCCTCGTGGATTCTCTTTACCATCCCTATCCTTTTCGTACAATTTTGCGTCTATTACACTTCTTGGGAATATTTTAACATTTTGAGTTGGCCTTTCACTTTTAAATTAAGAAATTCCAACAAGGGAATCATACATATACTTGGTTACTAAACTCAAATAAGGATCCAAAAACTAAACATTATATATTATCACCTAAAATTGCATCAAATGTACGAGAGAATTTCAAAGACATACATCTGTCAAATTTATAAAAGGGACAAGGGACGGATCACTTGAGATACACATTATAGGATGGGAATTTCATTCTCTTCCATCTCACACATTTTCATACTTGGAGCAATCTAGATCTAGCCATATATCATAGTTTAACTTACACAAGGGAACCCCAAGACATCATTACACACACATAAACATAGAACTACATTGATTTTGAGATGTAGTGCATTAATTAGTCATAAGATCACTTTCTGGGTGACCATTGGGATCATTTTGACTCCCTGTTATGTATTATATTTCTTAAGTTTGATGTCATTTGCGGGCATGTGCAGCTAGATATATGTTTTTTTAAGTTTCAGTTACGATAAATGTCAATAGAGTGAAATCAAAGTGACAGAAGAACACTAAAAGAAAAGCATCTACAACCCTAGCGAGATCATAATTTGAGCAACTGATTGGAAACTAGTGCCCAGATGAGTCAATAGTATAGACACTAAATCATGAACTTTGGGTATCGATCTAGTCTTGATCACATACTACTATTCATATGATTCCTAAGTAAAAAATATAGTAATTAACCCATGGCTTTGGTGATATGTTCTTATTCTATGTTTCCTTTGTTGATCTTACACTTCTTCTATCCTAGTATGTATTTTCACACTTTGGAATTTCTCATTCTAGACACCCACGCCCAACTAGGATGCTAGCGCTAGGCACCCCCTTTCCCTTTGGGTGCCCTTTCCCTCTTTGTAATTTTCTCACATATTTTAGGTCCTTTATAGCCATTTGGGAATCTTATCATATAAATATAAAGTTATGTGGAGTTGTAAATGCAAATTTTAACTTTTTTATATCAGGACCCAAAAGATGTGAGCATTTAACTCCTGATTTAACTTGTTTATATCACAATTTAAAAACAAAATTTTTACAACTTCAATTAGATACCTCTCGTGCATCCATATTTTTGGATTCCACTTCACTCCTTCACACTCCTTTTTCACCCACTACCTCCTCTTATTCACTCCCTCTCAATTTCATCACCCCTAATTTTTCCAATTTCAAAGGCCATGGAGACCCTTAAGAAAATATTTGAGAATTTCATGTAGCATGCCTAGACTATGTGGATGATTAAATTGTTCTTGTAAATATTTTTCCTCGCAATCTCCAAGATTATTCAATGTGTTGCTAATATGACCTATCTATCCACTTGGTAACATATTTTACACATCTAGTTGAATCTTTTCTATCTCTTTTCTCTATGAATATTGGATCCAAGATATCCTATGCTCAGCTCAAACAACTTAAATAAGAATCTAATGCACATCTACCAGATTATGTATTATGATACAAAAATAACTTAGCTAAGTTATTTAATGTTCTTACAGAATCTAAGATTCAAGATCTATTACCGCCTCTTCAGGATAGTGTTATATTTGATATCTCTCCATCATAAATGATCATTTGTGTCACACTCTTAAGCTATGAAAAACTACAATCTTATCTATACGAAAGATAAATATTAGGAACAAGCTTCATCATCTACATGGTCTCAAATTAAATTAAATTTTAAGCAAACCATTAAACCTATTGAAGCTAAAGCCACATTCAATATTATATATAATACTAAAGAGATTAAGTTAAAACCACCTAAGTGTACATATAAAAAAATGACTATCAATGGACATTTTCTCTTTCCACATCTTACTCAGAGAAATATCATTATGTTTGCTCAACTTGGATCCATATCGTCCTAAATGTCGTAATTATAATGAAAATATTAGAGGTTAATATCATCAATGTGTTGGGAAATCTAAAGATTGATGTTTCAAACTTCATAATATTATTAAAGATATTATTTAGAATAATACATTTTTGTTTCCAGATCTTATGGCTTCAGCACCAGTCAATGAGAATCAAAAGCTCAAAATATTCAGCAATCCTCTGCTGAAGCATGACAAGAAAGGGACTGAGTCATCAGCTAATCATACATATGGCGTAGTACCTCCTCCTACAATGTGGTCTCTCAATTTTTTAGTTGCTCATGTTGAGGCATCCCCGCCAATCATTACATTTTCTAATCATTAATATCATGCTACCTTCTCCTCTTATCTCTTACATATCATTTCTTGTATTGAATCCACTATCACCGATCCATAATTTCATGTTAGCACATGTCCTATTGCAGTTTTTATCACTATTGGCTTCCAAATCTCACAAATTTCATATTCCATACCTAATTCATATGTTGTTTTTAAGATTCCAATCACTTTCATTCCTCTTACCATTCTTATATCATTTCTTGTAGCACCATTGGTCAAAGGGAATGACATACTCTTAGGTATCCTCTCGATCCATGCATCTTTGGCCATCACTTTCTTGAATTGTTTATGTCTAAATTTCATTCACAATAGGAAAGATATCACTCTCAATGGTTTTCCACCATCCACACTATGACCACAAAATCATCTCGATATTTCCAACTTACTTTCTAGAGCATCTAAGTCCCCGTGGAATATCAAATAAAAACACAATCTTCTACTAGCTCACATTTTTATAGACGGACTATGTGATCTCATTAGTTTTATAGTACATCACATGAGTATAAGTCTACCACTCGAACAGCTCCTTCATTTCAGTATACATCACCATCTCATTTTACTTAACATAGGTGTCCCTCAACTACACATTTTTCTTCACATATGTGTCAATATGCAGTCACCTCCATGTTCTTCTTCACATATCTTTTCATCACCTCCATTTTTTCCTTTATATAGGTTTTCATCACCTCCACGTTTTTCTTTACATAGGTTTTCATTTCCTTTGAATTATCCTCATCAATTGCATGCACATATGCTTCATTTATATACATATCCCCTATCTCATACATCAGTGATCTTGGAGCATTTTCACACACCTTTACCTTCACAAGCATCGGGTGGAGGATAGTCATCATTCACTTTTATTGCACAGAATACTCCTAATTACACAGTTGGGGTGGCTCATCCTAGTTATCTCCCCCACCTTATACATTTACAATTTCTCTTATATTTTTATAAGAATCACATCCAGTCTATATATTTTGATACACTCTTGGTATCATCATTACCTAATGATGCACTATAGTGATTTGGTTCAAAATTTACTATTGAGGGCATACTATATACATGAACCTCACACAATACACTTTACACACCACACACTACACCCTACACCCTACACAGTACACATTATAAATGATTACACATCATACATTATCACACATCTTTCTCGTATAATCTATGACATACTACACACACTATTCACACTACACATTCATGTTAAATATTTCTTACATCTAATTCTACATGTTCCATTCATTTCCCTATGACGTACTTTAATTCCATGGTTTATACTTGATTTCTGTAGGTTTTAATAAAAAATTAACCTTGCCACACTTTCTCACTCACTCACTCACTCACTCACTCACGCACGCACTCTCTACGCCTAATGATTTAAGAATCACATCTTTCTAGTGAACAAATTCAAACCATTTCTTGATGAAACACTCTTATTCTATGCTTGATTCATGACCATTGAGGTGGAATGTGTAAATCAAGCTCATCACATACATACTATTTCACACTCACACTACATTCCATTCCATCTCGTCCACAACAAACTACATATCTTGGTTGCATTTAATCTCGGTTGCATCTACTTGTTACATGTACACTTTTTACTCATGTTAATTAGATAATTTTTATGTAATTATATTTTCTATACTCACATGTGCGTTCACATTCCTTTTGATTGGGATCACAATATTTACATATATTTTTACACGTAGCATGGATGCTTGGCATAGTACCTCATACTAGTTTCACGATGGATCTTGGGGGCCTCCACTTTCATACACACTACATGTGTTATTGTTTCATTTTTCATAGCACATTAATTTATCAGATTATTGGCCCTTTGACATAATTTCTATCTTTCTAATATCCTAATAGGTGCTTGATGTGAAGAATTTTTCTTCAATGTCTATTGGCTTTTATGGTTGTCCACTACATAACTTTTTTTTATTATTTGTCATTTCTTCTCATAGTCAATCATTGTTTGTGGTATTTTCCCTATGCCTTGCTTGTTCTTTTATTACTTATATTATTTTTCCAATGTGTCATGAATTGTCTTATGACATTGTGTTTGATATCTAAAGTTTGCAATGCTCTATTTTGGGTCTACATTATCTTCTTGCATCTTAGCTTACACATTGTCTTCTTAGCGTAAAACTTTTCTATTTATATTTTCCTATATTAATACTTGTTTCTTAGCCACTTTTTTAATGTGTTCTTTGGTTTCTACCAAGCATGCTCCCTCCTCCTGTAGGTCATCATTTTTAGCATACCGGCTAGTACTCCTTTGGGTAGCATACTCCTCAACCACGTAGCATGAAAAAAAAAATAGGGGGGAATCATTTGGGTGAGTTGGTACCCCATAAAAAAATTCACATTCATCCTAAAACATAGTTCATTTCAAATAAAACACAACCATCAGTCTTAGAAAGGGCTCACAATCTTACTAGGGTCCCCAACACAAAACAAACACTAGTGTCTAGACCCAAACAATAGTTCCTAGGCACCACTAAACCTCCTTGGATGCCGATGACAAGGGAGAAGTTACAAAATAGTTGTCATTTCAGCACAATATACAACACTTCACACAACATCTTTTATAGGGCACACGATCCATTGCACGCGGGTAGGCATACATTACAAAACATTTTCTAATTTCGTGTTGGATCACAAAAAGACTTTTTTATTATTTTGTAGTCTGCATACTCCTCAATGAAGTCGCATGCACTCCAAACAAGGAGGAATAATTTTTTGGAGTCATTTAACCCATAGAATAGTTGAATACCATTACATAGTAACCATATTACTCAGAAACGGCTCAAAATCTAAATTGGGTTTTCAATACACCATATACACTAGCACCCAACCATCAGTCTTATGAAACGGGCTCAACCATCTTACGAGGGTCCCTAGGGTCCCCCACACAAACACACACTATAGGAGGGGAATGGTTGTGGAGATAATTATCATGTGGAGGGTGGTGGTAGGGGGGAGGGGGGCAGCGGTGGGTAGCGTGGTGGTTAAGAGGAGTTTGGGGGGAGCGCAGTTTTTAATTGGTTTGAGGTAGGGTTGGTTGCGTTGAGTGGGGGTGTAGAGAGATTTGGTGTTGGTAGGGAGTGGGGGGGTGTGTGGGGTGGGTTTGTGGGGGGTGGTAGGAGTTGGTAGGGACAGGAGGGTCGGGTTGAGGGGTGAGGGATGGTGTGTGGGTGGTGGTACGGGGTTGGGAGGAGAATGGGAGGGGGGGGGTCTGTGGTGGGGCGGGTGGGAGTTAGGAGGGGGTGTGAGATTTGGGTGGTGTATGGTGGTGGGGGATTTGGTCGGGGTGTGGTGGGATGTAGGTGTGGTGATGGGGAATGGGAGGGGGTGGTGATGGGGGGGTGGGGGGGGGGGGCTTTGGGGGGGTGGTTGTGGTGTTTGTGGGGGGGGTGTGGTATTGTAGTGGGGGGGTGTAGTGTGGGGGGGGGGGGTGGGGGGTGGGTGGTGGGGGGGGGAGATGGGGGTTAGTGGGAGGGGTGATGGGGTTGAGTGGAGGGAGGGGGTGGGGGAATGGCGGTGGGGGGTGTGGGGGGCTTTATTTCTCTTTCCCCGCCCGCACTTTTCCTCTTCCTCCCTCTCCTGCCTCCTTGATGCCGATGACAAGGGGAAGTACAAATAGAGTGTCATTCATCACAATCTACAACCTTCACACAACAACATCTTTTATAGGGCCAAGAAACACGATCCATTGGCCCGGTAGCATACATTACAAACTTTTTCTAATTGTCGTGTTGGATCACAAACAGACTTTTTTGAATTATTTTTTAGTCCTGCATACTCCTCATGAGTCGCATGCACGTCCAAACAAGGAGGAATAATTTTTTGGAGTCATTTAAAACCCATAGAATAGTTGAATACCATTACATAGTACATATTACTTAGAAACGGCTCAAAATCTAAATTGGGTTTTCAATACAACACCATATAACTACACCCATACCTCACAATAACATCTAGGTTCCTTCGTCCATTCCCTAGATTCTTGTGACTAGTGGACAATTACACAACCATTTGTCCTTCATCACAGTATAATACAACACTCAGCTTCACCCTATACTTTTGTAGGGCACACAGTCATGAGCACTCAACATGCATGCATTACACATTCCTTCATATTATTTGAGATATGTAAATATATTTTTGAAATTCCTCTCAACATGATTTAGCTATGCTTAGATACAAATTACTTAATTTTCATAGTAATCACATTCTTGCTTTAATTTTAGATTGCATTTTTTCACCAAACAGTGTTGAACTATAATTTAAATATGTCATGGCATCTTTAGTAATGAGTAAAACCTCATCAACAATTTCTTCATGTTCTTATTCTTATTTTGAATCCTAAACACCACTTTCAATGGTGTTTTCCTCAAATAAATAATAATCTTATCTTGAATATAGTCTCTTCTTTTTCCTTTTCTTTCTGTCAAACCTCTTGAAAATTTTTTTCCCTTCATAAGATCTGTTATCCTTCTTCTCATGTTCTCCATAATTGTATTCATTGTCATCCATATGTGTATAAAGGAAATTGTTTTCAAAATGGCATACCTTACCACAATTGAATAATTTCAAAGGAATATTACCTTTGTAATTAAGTTATACAACCTTCAATGTTCTAACAATCATGGAAAACAGATCACCATCATCCATCAAATGAGTAGCACAGTCATCCTTAGACTTGTTTTCTTTTGTCTTCTTTTCAGCCTTGAAATCCATCTCTTTCTTGACAGTTTTATCACCCTTAGGTCTCATCTCTTATGCATTCAAAGTTCCATGAAAATCATCCAAAGTCAAAAGAGTTAAATTCTTAGCTTCTTCAGTGATAGTCACTTTTGAATAAAAATTAAAAGTTAGAGACGTTGATATTTTTTTTACGACCTCATCTTCCTTTACTTATTAACAAAAACGTTTTATGGCGTTAAAAAAATTGTCAAACCTAAGCAAGTATGTACATATAGGCACAGAATCACTCATTTGAACCCTTCAAAATGTTTTATTAAGGTTTAATGATTTTCTATCCTTAACTTGGTTTCTCCTTCATAAATAACTTAAATTTTCTCCCATATATTTTTTTTTGATTTGTTGTGTAACACCTTCACAAGTTCAGGTTGAGATAGGCCACATATAATTGCATTCATAGTCCTTGAATTATCACTACATAGATTCTTTTTTATAGTAACTGTTAGAGGATTGAAAGGATCAGTATAATGAAAAACCATTGATTGCCAAATACCAAACCCTAGAGACATTATATGATTCCTCATCCTTAGAATCCAAAATTAATAGTTAACTCCATCAAACAATAGTTCCTTTCTTGAATGATATCCTTTCAAGTGATAAAACATATCCAAAAGGACATTTTTTGATAGAAATTATTGTAAGCATAATGGACTGAGAGGGGGGATGAATCAGTCCTTCAAAAACATTTAAATAATTTTAGATTAACTTTTAGACACAATTAACATTTAACCACACATTAAGGAAATCTTAACAATAAGAAACAACCATCAGCAAGGACATAATCATGAAGGAGTACACAAAAACACACTATATAGGGGGGAAACCCTCAAAGTGAATAAAACCCACCGAAAACCTTTTCTAATATTACTCACAACAAAGTACTAAGGTGAATATTGCACATAATAAGATATTTATTCAGTGAGGTATTAACCCTATAAGGATCATCAGCCCCTAAGCCCTTGTTGATATTACTCAAACCAAGAGACTTTCATGCATATGAATCATCATAGAATATTTTATTAATAATATCAGTAAATAAATTCTTCCAATACATGATTTATAGTGATTAGAAGATTCAACTCCAAACTCCTTAAAACCATGTTCATACAAACCTTCCTCCAACTCACTCGATCTTTGAAATTCATGACCTGATTCAATCTAAAACATTTGTACCAAGCTCTCTAAAACTCCTCAAACATTTTCACACACTCTTAGATCTAATTTTATCGCTTTAAAAAAATTTCACTCTCTCAACCATCTCACACTTTTTCCATTATTTTCACTAGTTCAAATTTTAACCAAAACACTCACTCTATATGCTTTTCATCTCAAAAACATAACATAGCTAATTACAGACCAAATATATTGACCAATAAAACTTTAAAATATAACATTCCATTCATATGCATTCATAAAATGGACCGATGTAGGTTGGCCATGCACCAAGAAAACCAAACAAGTCCAAAATGGCTCTAAAACCCATCACTTGGCTCATCAAAGACGTACATACACATTACAATGCTTAATCAAGACAAAAAAGTCCTAACACATTTCAAATACACCATAAAAAAAATCAATGTTTTTAAATTAACTTACACTAATCATTTTCTTTATAACTCTATTAAGAACGTCCATTTCCCACTCAAAACACTTGTTTCCATGAAAAAGTATTCACCTGACATGCTAAAGATTGAACAAAGAAAAAATCAACTATGCCATGTAAACACTCATTGGAAATAAAAATACATCTATATCATATATATTCTTTCTAGACCTCATGAAAGTTCCAAAAAAGTAAACCACACTTGTTTTCCTCTTCACCGAACTTAATTTACCAGATAATGGTTTTGGAAACTTAACTAGTTTACACCCTTGATGCAACTTTAAAGACCTATAAATTCCCTCACTAGTAAAAAAACATCCATATTCACTCTCCCATAGATAAAAACCATCACATAATCCAAAATACGAGTCTTCTAAATCAATTTTCTATCTAAATATATTTTATCCTGAAACAATCAAATTTGGTCTTTGAAAGCTGAGTTGGTTCACCTATCAAAATACTTCATCAAGTCATAAACCATATATTATTGGAAATATCTCTAAATCTATTTTCTAAAACATCTTACATTTCCTTCCAAATCTAAGTAGACGATTTTTAACCAACTCATTCACTGTGACTTCTTAAAAATACGTTTTTAACCCAAGAGTCTTGTCTTTAGAGACATGGCAAACTTTTCCTTCTGATATTTCAACCATGACCTGAAAATTTCATGAACATCAATTAAAAAACCAAGGAATAAATCAATGTTGATTTATTCATCAGGTTCAATGGGCTACTTTTCCACAAACTGGAAATATCTATAAACTTTTCTATTTAAGTGGGGTCCACATACTTTCATAAGCTATAACATACCTTTATGAAAATATGAAGGAATCATATACATGCTCCAGTCATCACATTATTAATAAAAATCCATCATATGTCAAAAAGATGAATTTTTTTACCATCTCTCTAGACCTAACATTTCAAATCCGTAAAAAGATGTTTCACTTCTTAACATTCATTCATAAAACACTTAGAATGAAACCAGTCCATTATTTTTAAAAATTGATCTTATATAAGTGGAAAAACATCCTTGGAAACCTTTAGGTCCCATGAAATTAAAAAAATTCACAAGTATTATAAGTTATCTATCAAGCTGGGAAGTAAATTCTTAAGTACCTTGTTTCACCAAAAACACTATAACTTGCAAAATTATCATCACGTTGACTTGAAATTTTTATCACATCTCTAGGAAACCCATTTACATCATCTGCAATTATTATGTTACTTAAACTATCTCAATATATTCATATCCCATCACATTTATATGAATAGGCCTTAGAGTTTTGCATGTTCTATGTCATAGCAAACTGAACGAACTTTAAGTTATATCAAGCCAATCTAAAGAAAATGATTCAAATTATTAATATACTTTATCCCTTCCACAATGACAGTAATGTAATAATACTAAGGAACAATAAATAAGATAAGTACAAAAATAAACTATAAAATGTCAGGAACACTTTTTTTCTCCACCTTACAAGTATGACATAGGGGCATCTTCAAATAACTTGGATAAAAGTAGATTCCCATGATCCTCAGGTCAAGGAGGTTAAAATAGGCATGTGAAGTGAAGCTGTTAGTTTATGTGGTCTATATTTTAGAATATAAAAAAGAGAGTTTTCCCTCCAAAACAAGTAATTCATAAATTTTAACTTGTAAAAGTGATAGCGAAGTTTTTTATGTGGTTAGAATGGTCTAGGAGGTTGGGTACACTTGCTATAAGGATTTTTAAGTTACAAAAGTGAAAAACGATGTGATGAAGCTATGTTTATCCAAGTATGGAAGTTACACTTAAGAGGATGAGTCATTATGGAGTCTAATGAGTTAGTTGAGAAAGCGAAAGGAGTTACATGGATAAGGAGTTCAAATATAGAAAAAGGGGATTCAATTTTAGATTCATTCCTCAAGGAGGAGGATCATAATAAAGATGAAAAAGAACATGATTTTGGTATGAAATGGATTAATAACTTGAAATTTATTTTGTAGGATTATTATTGTGTATGTGATTATATGGAGCAAGGTTTTGGCATTATAATATGAGAAAGATCCTTTGGATGTAAAACCACATTATTAAAAACAAAGGAGGAATAACTTTCATTGTAATATTGTTAAGAAAATATATTATATGTGTTTTTTAGATATGATGTTAAGTACATGTTTACTATAGGTTCTGAAAACACATTTTTCAAGGATTATTAGCTATCTTATTTTGAAATATTGTATGAAAAATGTCCTTTTGTTGCAAGGAGTTGGAGTTGAGAGGTAATGTTTGAGAATTTTAGAGTTGCATTCTTAGGGTTATTGATAAGCCCATACTCTAATTTTGATTGAATTTTATAACTGTGTTTCCAGTTAAGAGTATCTCAGTTAGGTTAAGTTAGATCACAGTCATTGTAACCATATATCTACAGTAGCATCCTTTAAGCATAAGGTAAAAAAATAATTATTCCATGATTCATGGAGTGAAGGACATGTTGTCTCTCAATGAATACAAAAATATCCTATTAGAAAGAAAAAAATGTAATTGTATTTCTTTTTTAGTTGATGTAGTTGTTAAATTAGTGCTATTTTTAGGTTATTTTTGATTGGATGATATCCTCATAATATTCCTTGATAGTGATGTTTCAACAGTTATCAAAGACTCATCACTTAGGTCCAATCTCATTAAACCAATGTTGATGGCTTCATTTATAACTGACATATAGTCATGAACAGCTGGAATCAACACAATCGAATAATTTTTTCCATTCAAGACATATTATTTCTAAGCTGGAATTCAAGAGGGAGTTAAAATAGAAAATTAGATCAAAATTTGATGCTTGAAGTTTAATGAAAACAAATTTATAGTAGTTTATTTTATCAACATTTTTCACAGTGCAAAGTCAAGGTATGGATGGGGAATGTGATTTGAAGAATCAAAAAAAGGGGGATTTAGCATGAAAGATAGTAGAAACCTTGTTAACAATTCTTGGTAAGTGTTTCATAACGAATTTTGACATTTCATTGGTGGAAGTCTAAGATATTGATGACAATTACTAAGGAGGGCATGTAAATACAATGAAGACATTATTTGAATGGTCCATTTACAAAGAAGGTAAGTAAGAGTCTTTAAAACCAATGATGAATTTTTACATGCATCATATAGGATAAATTGGTTGCAAAAAAAATTAGATCTTGTGTCTTTTTGCTCCATTCAAAGATAGTTACGTGTAAAAAAATATTGTCTCAGATCAAAATATTGCCTATTGAACCTAGAATGGGAAAGTGACATTGTGGAAGTTATTGGAAGATTAAAGATCCAAGTTTTTGTAGGAACCTTAAGAATGGTGAAAGGTTACTAATTAAGGTGATAACGTATTTTTTGAAACTATAGATGTATGTAGCTATGCTTGAACTAGGAGACATGCTCTTAACGATAAAAGATAAATATTTTTAGGAAAGATAGTTAAAGTTGTATGCATTGATACTTTGGGGTTTGATTGATGGTTACTAGTACTAGTGTGGGTGAAAGAGGAGAAACACTGTAGAACCACATTGTGATGTTAAGAAACCAAAAAGTAATAATTTTATAGTGTGAATTGCCTTAGAACTAGTAAGGAAAGATGAGGGACAAGTTAGTGAAAGGTGAGGGAAAGTAACGACTTATGCAAAGAGATCATCTTATTTATTTTAGGGGACCTCATACAAAAGCATAGAGTAGGGTCTAGATGAGTTTGAATCCATCTATAGTGAAATAGATTCAAATTTTCAATTTTAGCCATTTTGGCTTGGAGAAGATCCTCAAAATGTAGAGTAAGTGAAGTTAGTTGTTTGAAAATTGTTGATTGGATGAATGTATGATTAAGAAAAGTTTTCTATGCATGACACTTCCTTATAGCTGAATTCCAACATCTCAAAGATGGTTCATATGCCCATTATAGTTCTTATTTTACACCTCATCCTTATCCCATATCGGTGATATGTGCTAAAAAAAGTGAGGTCAAGGTATTACTGCAACAAGAACCTCTCATGTTCGATAAAAATACTAGAAAAAATGATTTTTTTTTGCACTAATCGAAAATAAATTAATTACTTTCTTACCTAATAATTACCAACCTCGTCATAAAGTTACTCGATAAAAAATGATACCATATTGTAATTACCATGTAATTAATACACGTTGTGATGACAATTGTTATGCTTTAGGAAAAAAAAAACCAACATCTACAAAAAAATGGTCTCTTTTCATGCTAATAACCATTTACAAAACCCCAATGCTCTCCCAAATCTGATACCTCCATGTATAGTGAGCATCATTTCATAATTACTAATGTTACTTCTCCTGTAAATCAAGAGCCACCTATCAAAACTTATACCATGGCTCCTTTAAAAAGACTTACTCCATTACCTCCTCTTATCAAGTCTAATACTTACTCCATTACTAATTCCCTTGCCATAAGATGATGTTCCTCACCAACCTCCTCCAATTATATGCATCATTTATTTTTCACTAAAGATAATGCTTATACTAATGATCAAGATACATTTCAAACTCTACCACCATGGCATGGCATCTCCTACATCATCATATAGATATGTATAACTTACACACTTTGGGGGAATGAAACTCTCCCCCATCATAGCCACATGTTCTAATCAAAAGTTGTCTACCCATACTATTTATGTATGTATCTATAAATTATTATTTATTTGTATTTAAATTTAATATTTCTATCCACACTTTCTCATATCTACACTATGGGAACACCTTTTTACATCTCTATAAACTCATATGCTATCCATACACACTTTGCTTCTTGTGGGTGATTTTATTCATGGTACATATACTAATTCATATATAAGATATACATCCTTTCATGCACTATACATACTATGGATATTCTTATATATAACAATCACATCTATTTTCCTGCAGTAACTTATATACACACACGGGGGCATCACACGTTCTCCCCCCATCACTATTGGTTGTAGCTAGTATCCACTTATATTTTTTCTACTATTATCTCTCACTCCACAATTCATGATTAACATTCCAAACATTACCACATCATTGGATCACATACTTTATTCTAATTTCCCGATGAATAACTCTAGTGTTTTGGTTCACACTTGAATTTTGTGGGAGAAAATCTCAAATTAACCTCACATCATGAGGTTACATATTTCCTTGTATCTATACTAAATCACATGCAATACATTCATTTTGAGATGAAACAATCTTATTATATGGTTCATTCTTGACTGTTGAGGGAGAATTTCTAAATGAATCTCATCTTATATGCATATTCTAGGGGACAACATGGGCCCTCTCCTCTACACATATTACACATCATAGCACACCATCAAATTGATAAAAACAAAGTAACATCTTGGTTACATTTACTCTTGTTATCTTACACTACTAACATGTTATACTTTGTTTCCATGCTATTTGGACTTCTAGTATGTTAATATCGTTTTCTATACACACATGCACATTCATTTGGTATCTTGAGGTGAATGTAGTACTTTTACATATTTTCACAAGATGTATGATTCTTGACACTTCCATTTACCAATTACACTGAGTCTCTTCGGGGCATTAACCAATACTACTCTCACACTCCACATATTACAGATTCTATTATTAAATTATTCAACACTTCTTACTACTACCACTTACTTTTTCACTAATCCATACACACTTTGGCATTCTAATTATCTTTCTAACATGATAACAGGTGTTAAAAGTGTATCATTTTCCTTGAAAAATCTATACAACCATGGTTATCTGTCACTCTTTACTTGTTATTATTTTCTATTGTTTACAGGACATCCCCTATGTATTTATTGTTCATTGTATGATTTTTTTCGTAGCGGCCTTGATTGTCTTTTAACATTGTGAGTGATTTTCCATGTGTGAAACATGATTTTTGTGGTCCATCTTGTATTCCTCATTACTTGTTTCATTGTATTGCATTACATGCTAGTTCATTATCATTATCCTTTCTTCTTTTCATGTGCCTTTGTTTCTACCATACACATTCACTACCCCGTGTGCATATCTAATATCATCTTCAGGTCCTCTCCTGTGGGCCGCATTATCCTAGAGTCATCGCATGCACCCCAATAAAGTGGGGAATATATTTGGTGAACAAATAAACCTCTGAGAATCTCGATGCTACATATCATAATATCATAGTACAAAATCAGAATTAGAACCAAAACAGAAAGTAGACACTAGTGTTGTGTCTTATTTGGTAGCGGTGAATGCTTGTGAGCCCCTTCGGTGCTTGTGTCTTGGGGGTGAAAACAATCAATTTAGTAGTTAAATATAATCTCTAATATTTAATAATGTAGTTATCTAGTCGAAGGAACTTTCCTCCTACTACAAAATGCATTCAATCAATTAAAATCGGTTATAACTAGCTACAATAATTTAGAATTAGTTACAATTGGTTATAGCTAGTTACAATCAATTGTAATCAGTTATAACATTAACAAAAAGAATAACATAAATTAAAAAAAGGACATACCATCTACTATGGTGATTATTTGGAAGCATCGTGAAAGAAGAGAAAAATAAGACCTCTCTCGCGATTACTCTTCTCTTGGGATGAAATCACCATAAGAACTTCCTCTTGGTATGACATCACCCAAAAATACCTTCTCTCAATGTGAGATGACCCAAAAAAACCCACTCTTCACCTGAGATCACCCAAAAACCTCACCATAAGAAAGAATACATCTAAGTCAAGCAAAATCTCTAAGAAAAATAGGACGAATTTCTATGTTTTACTCTATTTTACATCAGGTGGAAAATTTACTTTTACTTTTACTTACTTATACACATGTTACTATGATTTTTCACATTCAAAAATTTGACTACTTTATTGCTCATATTTTGCATGTTCTTCCTTAATAAGGAACAAGAATCATCTCACATTAACAAGCATTATCTTTAACAACACACTACTATGCATACATTTCACCCCTAGGTTCTACTTCTAATTCCTAATGACCACACATCAAATTATGATCACTTCATGCTCCACTTTTCCACTTGGCATGTTATCAGCTACACTCTTCTCTACATGATTACAAGTTACACATATTCTATCTACTTTATGCTATCAAGTGTTCACTCAACAACATAATGTCAGGGGTATATGGAGGCACAAAATCGATACAATTTAGTACATTTATAGATCCTAAAGTATACTAATATATACATTACTGCAAGGCAAGAAAACTAGTGGTGTATAACTTCTTTTGGCCTTTTTTATTTATCTCTTGTCTTCTTCTTTTAATTACACACCTTACAACATTTCTGAAACTTGACTTATATTTTATGTCCTCATACACTAGCACCTAGTTAGGATCAAAGAACCCATGAATTTTTTGTCCCTATAAGGATCTCCCGACCCTCTCTATCATATTCTTAGCCTTTGGGTCTATTTTATCTCTTGGGAATATTTTAATATTCTAGGTCGACCTTCCAGTTCTATATTAAAAAATTCAAAAAAGGGATTCATACATTTATTTAGTTATTTCTCTCTAAGAAAGCACCGAGAATTAAGCATTATCTACTATCAGCTAAGCTTACGTGAAATACACAAAAAATTTCTAAGGCACACATCAAACAAATCCATACAAGGGACTAGGGATGCATCAATCTGCATAGATGTCATAGGAGGGGGATTTTATTATATTCCATTGTACACTTTTAAACACCTAGAACAATTTAGATCTAACTCGTTGTCATACTATAACTTAAACAAGAGAAAATTAGGACATCATTACACACACACACATACATAACTACATGTATTTTGAGATGTAGTTTAGCACTCGATCATATGAACACTCTTAGGGTGACTATCAAGATCAGTTCAAATCCCCATTCTGCATCTTATTTTGTACGTTTCACGTGGTTTGTGGGCATGTGTCGCTATCTATATCTTTTCTAGGTTGCAGATATGAAAAAATTTATTAGAGAGAAATGAGGGTGATAAAAGAAGACTAAAAATGATGCTTTTCATTTCCTAAAGAGATAAGAACCTGAGAATCTGAATGGACAATAATACCCTAATTAGTAACTAGTTCCTGGGCACTCCTATCCTCCCATGGGAGCTTATGTCCTGTACATTTATGATTTCCAGAACATTTAGTGATCATTGATAACACTCTTTCTATTCTATTCCATCAATTTCGCAGTCGAGATCAACTTCAAGTCAAACAAAATCTGCTAAGTAAACTTATCCCTCTCATTTTCTTAAGGTTTCATATATTTTCATGCTTATTTATTGTCCATTTATTGTATTCTATCACTTGTATATCACTCATTAGAATATTTACTATGGAATAAATATTCCATTCAATTCATATTAAATCAATGTCCTTCAAAGACCTCGGTTTCATTATGAAAATTAATATCCCCATTTAACTTTTTCCACAATGGCTTAGCAGAAAAAATATAATAATAACTAAATCTTTTAATGACACACTCTACTAAACAAATAAATTTCATTAGGATTGCATTATGTCGATTCATCATTAGTTATTTTTGGCTAAATCTTAGGGCATTACAGTTGGTATAAGATATCATGTTTCCACAACAGACACTCTGAGGATTAGCAAAATACATTGAATCATGTTTGAATTATTCACATAACCTTTTTTAACCATTTCTTCTATAACGCGTACATTATTAAACTTCCCCTTTTCCTTCTCTCACTAGATGTATGGACATGGTGCAAAGCACCAATTCTTCAGGGATGTGGGACATAGGTCACCTACACTAGAGCCATGTGCAATAGAGGTTGGACCACATATATTATAGGTATTAGACTAGATGATGTGGGTTTTATACTAACACCTTCCTACACAATGAGATCCTGTAGACTAGGTAACTCATCCCGGATATGGTACATTGATAGCCGAGGGAACACACTCAATAACAAATTAACAGTACTCACATAGATGGGAAATTTCATGTATTCCATCTGTTCACTTTTAGATAGCATCCACTCTTCACTGGAGTCACTCTCATAACATTGAGGGACAACAAAGGTAAAAAATACCTTGTTTACTAGATAAGGATATGGTTGAGAACCATCGGCATGAACATGACATAAAAAATGTTATTAACAACATTCTTTGATTGTAAAAACCCACTTATGGAGGAATAAATGATGGGTTTTGAGCCAAATAATGGCTCATAAGTATTGATAGTTTCTTTGGGCTGCACGCATACAAAATATAGGTCAAGGATAAACTTTTGATTCACCTCCTCTGAGACATAGAAGAAATTTTCTATAGGAATGAGGAGTAGAAGATCCACTTGAATCGAGATTCATTGACATTGGAAATGTTTGAGGAGAGTTTTAGAGCCTGATATATGTTTGAGAATGTTTTTAGAAGAGGATAGATGAGTTTTACAACCTTCACCAAGGTTTTTAACATAGTGGTGTAATATGAGTCACATATTTATGACATTCTATACTAAATTTACTACCATAAGAATGAGAAACTATATGTGAATAGGTTCATAATGGGCCTGTATGTAGATTTTGTTTTTGGAGTCATAATTTTGTCTCACTTGAATTTTGAAAAGATGGTGGAGAAGGAATAATTTGAAAGGGATAACAAAGCTAAATCCCAAGAGTACCAAGATAGGACCAAGAATAGGATACAAGATCATGTAAAATATTTATAGGAGGAGAGGACATGTAGTGTAGCTCCACCACCTAGAGGAGGATTTAAGCCTCCACAGTTAGTTCTAATACATCCACCACACACTCAACAACATTCTCAACACCATGAAATTCATCAGTAGAGGCATAGCCCCAAATAGGATATATAGAGATGAAGAGGTCAAGTAGTATTTTTATTTGGTAGGGATAGGAGAAATGGAATTCAAGAGGTAAAACCAACCCATACATAGTAGTCTTTTATATCCATTATAGGAGACTCTATAAACAATAGTACATGAAGGACTTTCATGCAAATAGAGTCACTAGGTTGTTATTCTCTTGGGGCCTATGATCACTAAAATTGACTTTTTCTACACACAAAATCCTTCACTGATAGGAATAAGGACCATATTTAAGAGTTGATATTAACATATATGGGATGCACTCATCGTGTCTATAAATTAGTGGATAACTTACAATTTGAGCATAAATCCATAGTTATCGAGGCTACATTTTTCATCAGGGGTATTTATGTCTCTGTATGATTTTACTATAAAACATTTGATGTCTTTATATCACCATCTACAGTGGACTAGTATGGGAAAGTGGTGTCTAGGTGGAAAGATAGTTAGTAGACTGAGTTGGCTTCTTCAGAAAAACTCATAGTGGAGACCTACATGGAGATTTGTGTACTTGATTTATGTGTGCTCACCACTACCTTTGAACTCAGTGTGTTATACTTAGGATATTATCAGGTTGTTTTTGGCATGCATTGGATTGAGTCTTATTAGATGAAATGGAGTGTAGAAGTAAGAGAATTGAGTCTCAAGATGACCTTCAGGGTTCAATTTCGATTATTGGTATACAGAGGCCTATCTATTTGCATATAATTTGTAATGGGAAGATCAATCAAAGCATGCACAAGGGTTGTTATATGTTTTTGATCACGATTAGTGATTGATAAGAGGATACTCTAGGTTGTTTAGCACTAGATGAGAAGTTTTTACTGAGGGAGACTACGCATGCATTTTTGAGATACCTTTTTAGATTACCACAACATAGAGAGGTTAGTTTATCTATAGACTTACTACCATGTGTAGAAATTTTTTATCAAGAACCTTATTAGGTGATGACTCTAGAGCTCCATGAGATAAATATTCAGATAAAATATTTGTTGGAGAATGGTCATTTTCAGCCTAGTATTTCTCCTTGTGGGAACCAGTGATTTTTGTGAACAAGGAAGAGTCTATTCGAATTTGTGTTGATTTCTAAAATATTAATAAGGTAACGATTAAGAACCATTATCCCTTTCAATGATTGATGACTTATTTGATAAGATGACAGGAGCCAGAGTGTTCTCCAAAATTTATTTGAAGTAAGGATACCACCAATTATGCATTACAGATGTATACATTCACAAAACATATTTCTACACTTGATATGGTAACTATGAGTTTACCATAGTTCCTTTTGGTTTGAGCAATGCTCCAAAATTTTTCATGAGCCTCATGAATGGGGTTATAAGGAATTTCTTGGACAACTTTTTCATAGTGTTTCTAGATTTTCTCATGCTTCGAAGAGTAACAAAAGAAACATTTGAGATAGGTTCTACAAGTTTTGAGAGAGAAGAGAATTTTTGGGAACCTAGAAAAGTGTAGTTTTGTTCAATATGAGATTCATTTCTTAGGGAGCATCATTTGTGGTGAGGGTATCTCATTAGATATGTTAAATATGTGTGCCATTTTTTACTGGCCAAAACCTAAGTCTCAGTGATAGAGGTTAGGAATTTCATGGGATTGACAAGTTATTATAAAAACTTTCTACAAGACTTCTCTCAGATTACTCATCCTATCACTTCTCTTTAGTGCAAAGGGAAGAGTTATTTCTTCATAAAAATGTGAGCATGATTTTCATTTACTTAATGAGTGATTGGTGACAACACCTATTTTTATAGTTCTTGATCTTACTAGATGATTTTTAGTTTATATCGATCACTCCTTGGAGGTACTTGGAGAAATACTCATGTTGGAGCGGTGTGTCATTTCATTTGATTCACATAAGCTCAAATAATACAATCCTAATTACCCTACCCATCACCCTGAGCTTGTAGTAGTGTTTCATGCCCTAGTTCATTCGAGGTACTTTATTTGGGTAGTCAATTTTTCTTTATGACTGATCATTGTAGCTTAGAAAACATCTTTTCACACTCAAACCTCAAATCCCATCAATAGTGTTGGATGGATTTTTTTTTGCAAATATGAAAGGGATATCAAGTATATTATGGGGAAGGAGAATGTGTTCTTAGATGCCTTGAGTAGACAAGGACATATGGTTGTATCTATGATTGTATATTCAAATCATCAATGCAGGATATTTCAGTACCTTCTAGGGGACACATATTATGAGGGTGCTAAGTAAATGTTTGAGTATAAGGGTTATTTAGAGGACCTGTATGTAGGATGCATCTTAGAGGTAGAAGGTCATATACATATTTAGAAGCACATATATATTCCTAAGGAAGGAGATCCTCGTAGTTTCATTATTTAAAAGGCTCATTGTGCCCCTTATCAAACCCATCGTGGAGTGAAGAAGATGATATTAGAAATCAGGAAGTTTTATTATTGGCCAGGAATATGTCAGGATATAGTATAATTTGTAGCTTATTTCATAGATCTCCAGAGGGTCAAGGTTGAACACTGTCATCCAGTAGAAATTTAGTATCCCCATAATATTGCCAAGTGGCAATGGATGTCTTATCGATGGATTGATTGTTGGTATTCCCACGTAATCATATCATCATGAAACTATCATGGTAATGGTGTATAAGATGACCGAGGTTTCTCATTTTATACCAACCAAGGTAATTTACAATTCATTTTCCCATACCAAAGTATTTCTTTAAGATATTCTAAGGATGTACAAAATTCAAAATACTATCATTAATGACAATGATTCTATTTATACTTCATATTTCTTACATTTTTATCAGACTACTGTGGGAACTAAAATTAATTTAAATTCATGTTATCACCCAAAGACAGATGGTCATATTGAGAGAATTAACCAAATGTTAGAGGATATGTTTCTCGAATGTATGTGATAGATGAGAAGAATAAGTGGGGTGATTATTTGTATCTCATTGAGTTTTCCTTTAACAATAATTACCACCAATCCATTAGTATGGCTCCTTATTGGGCTTTATATGGACAACTGTTATGAAGAAATCACAACACCCTTGACTTCTTATAGGTGAATGGTTGAGGAAGTCAGTGTTATTTAGCAAACATGGAGTTATCCAAAAGTGTAGGAATTTGAAAATGTGATAACCCTCAGGAGAAGGTCGGTTTCCAATCCTACCTTGTGCCAACTTATCCAAAGTACAGAGAGTTACAAATCTAACCCTAATATAATATTTCCAAGGATATAGAGATAGAGGGAATGCATGAAAATAAAATGTACTCTAAGGGAAGAAAATCAGACTACTCATATTGACCACATCCAAGACATTACAAATTCCTATGCAATTCACGAAATTAATCAAATGGATGTTACGATTAAGTTGTTAGATTCATCTTTCAAGGGAAAGGCCTTATAATGGCTTAGGAGCTTGATAGAAGGGTCTATTCAGAAATGGAATCAATTACATTCATCTCTTTGCAATCAATTTGGAGAGAGGCCAGACAATCCATATTCATTATAACAATTGACAACAATCAAAAGGGATCCAAATGAGTAAGTGGGAATATTTTATTTTTCATTTCGAATGGACATGGGACATGATTCTGATAGCTGTCAAACCCACTAGAGAGGGATAATTCCTTTACTTCTTGAAATCTATAAATTCAGATATAGCCATTATGATCCAATGAATGGGAGGAACAACGTTGCCAAGGGCCTACGACATAGCTATCAAGGTGTAAAAATTCTTGATGCAAGTTGGTATGATTGCACTAAGGCCACTAATACCTCTCTATAAGAAATGGAAAATCCTACAACAAGTTAAACACCTGAGTTGAATCTGATTCTAGCTCATAGAAATCAAAGCAATAGTGAGGATTTTACTTTTTAAAGAACTTTTAAAGAACTGCAAGAGGTTATGAAGTAACTCCAGAACCTAGGAAATTAGCTAGTGACTATCAAGAGGAAACAAACTCAGAGTTCTAGAATGTATCTGACTCAAACTTAGTATCAATATAGGCCACCATATTAGAAAAATAGAACACCAGATCAGGTTGCGAATCAAAATCTAAACCAAGGAAAACCCAAGGCTACAAGGTCATTCCAGCCATATGATCAATATGTAGTTTAAACATGAAGAGCCTTGGTCCCAGCACAAATCAACATGGCACATGATTACAAGTGGTGTTACTCCTACAATATACCTCACAATCAATCATCGTGTTTCAATGGTGTATTGAATAAGGCATTGATGGTGTAGACCATTGGTATATCCTAAGAGCCAACTAAAGAAGGAATTCAGTAACAAGAAACTCAATAAGACGCATCTCCAATTGAAACCACGTTGGTCAATTGGAAAACATAAGACTTCTGCAAAGTAAATCAACATCCTTTCCAAGGTGTGGATGCCAATACATGGTCAAAGAAGAAGAGCATAGAGGAGGGGAAACCCTCTAATCCTATTTTTTATCATCCCATTCCTACATAATAAGGACTTAGTAGACCAAATGCAGTTTCAAATGTGCTAAATCAACCTAAGGCACCTATTGAAGTAGCTGATGTTCCTATTTCAACTTTAGAAAAGGTTGTGCCATGTAAGGGGAAATGAAAATACAATCCATCCCCTTTCAACATCATTGGTCACATGAAGAAAATGCATGTGATAATTTCCATGTGGGAGTCATTGGAAGTCTGAAGACAATGAGATATGTTGCAAGCTGCAATGGTTAATTGGTCTGGTTAATTGGTCTACCTCGAATGGATCAAAACAAAGATAAGAGAAAGTTATCACTAATATAGGGCATCAAGATGGGGGCCAACCAAATAATAATTTGAATCCTTGAACATTCTATATGTCATTGATTTTCGGGAAACACTTGGTACACAACTGCATGATCGATTTGGGGGAAAGTAGCTCAATGATGCCAAATAAAATAATGGATCAATTGGCTATGATGTATGAGCCCTTGCTAAAAATAGTTGTGCAGCTAGATGGAACAACAATAGGAATAGTTTGGATCATCAAATGGTTTATTCTTATATTACATGTTGCCTAAATGCCACAGTTCTACAAGATGTCTCTGTGATCGACCTTCTGCCACTCCTTGCAGTATGTTTATCAAGGGAATTCAATCTAAAAATTAGTGGAATCCTAGAGAAGATTGGACCCATATGATAATTAGAACAATATACGGAGCTAAGGCTATAATACGGTCAGAATCAATTGCCAATTTACACATTAAGCATCCTGCGCTAAGTCCTATCAACGAAAATTACTTGAGCTTTGACCAAAGGTAGTGTTTAAATGATCTAGAAGAAGGTACTAAGGTTGAGGGAATTCCAGATTTGACTCTGGATGAATGGGAAAACAAAATCCATACATTTGATCCATACAAGGAAAAGGAAGAGACAAAATTGGGTATATATTTTATACATGAAAAAAATTCACCCATTCACAATATCACCAAGCCAGAAAATAAGGAGGAAAATGAAGTTTGGAAACTATTTTGTGACACTTCAAGAAGAAAACATGGTGTTGGAGGAGGTGTAATTTTTTTTTCACCATAGAATGGTAAGTACTATTTAGCTATCAGATTTTAGTTTTCCTATTCAAACAACACAGTTGAATAAGATTCTTTGATTCATGGAATTCATTGGGCCTATAAAAGATGCATAAATAAATTGTAGGTTTTCAGGGATAGCAAGTCAATTATTAACCAAGTCAGATGCCAACATGCTGTAATAAATTACCTACTCAAGAGGTAAAAAAATAGGGTATGGGATATCATAGAACACTTTGAAGCTTTCAACATCGAGTCCATACCCAGGAAGAAAAATAAAGTTACAAACAGACTCATAGTAGTTGGAGAAACATTCAATGTGGTGGATAGTGTCAAAAGAGATAATATGAAACCACACATCCATATGATTTTAATACCAATAGTTACAGATAATAACACAAGTTTTCAGTTGTTCGAGAACGATCAACTGATCACCAATTTTTTATAGGAAGCAAAGTTATTGGATAGGAACCAGGAGAGACTTCAGAAAAAATATGTGGATAAGGTAGTATAGTTGTGGAAAAATAAGATTCCAAAGGGTTCAGTCACACTGGGTTCAATATTCAATCATAATGACCAGTTTCATAAAGAGAAGGCCAACATACAGGTCAAAGGAGAGGATTTGAAACAAATATAAGTTGGGGAAGGAAAAACACTTCAATTCAGTAAAGTGGCCACAAAGAAGGAAATATATGAGTTTATATGAATTTTCAAAGAGTTTCTAGATATCTTTTCCTGGAGCTATGAAGATTTGCGTGGATGCAATCAAAAGCTTGCACAACATACAATTGAACTGGACCCAAATTTTAAGCCCATCGGGAAAAAAAATACCAGTTAACATGCACATAGAGGTTAGCATTACATATCCAATCAAGAACTCAAGATGGGTTACAAGTTTTGTTTCGGCCTAGAAAAAAAATGGATAAATCAGGTTCTGCATGGAATTTTGGGATTTGAATAGGGATTAACTCAAAGACCATTATCCAATCCTTTCAATGGAGAAAATCTTACAAGTGGTAGCTAGCTCGGAAATATTTTCTCTCCTAGATGGCTACTCAGGGTATAACCAGATAATGGTTAAAGAAGATGATCAATTCAAAATGGCTTTCACCATTTAGTGGGGGGCCTATGCCTACATGAAGATGCCATTTGGATTGTCTAATGCCAAAGCCACTTTCCGAAGGGAAATGGATATGGAATTCAAGGGGTTGATCAACAAAATATTTCTAGTGTATCTTGACGATATCATTGTGTTCTCTAAAAATGCAGTAGATCACCTCTTTCATCTCAGACAGATATTTTAGAGGTGTAGGATATTTGGGGTATCATTGAATAAAAAATGCATATTCCTAGCTCATGAAGGCAAGATCCTAGGAAATATTGTGTCAAAGGAAGGATTGGTGATTGATCCAAAAATATTTGTAGTAATTCGAGCATTTCTCTTGCAAAGTCATAAGAAGACTCTTTAAAGTTGCTTAAGAAGGATAAATTCTGTCTACAGATTTGTACCAAACTTTCGCACTCTTGTGAAGAAAATAACGTTAATGTTAAAGAAGAGAATGGAATTTATGTGGATAATTGAAGGAAAATAAAGTTTCTAGGCTATCAAAGAGGATATATCTCAACCCCTAAATCTCATTAATCCAAACCTTTGCAAGGATTTCATGCTCTATTCCTTCGGTGGTGCAGAAACAATCTCTGCAATCCTAGTGCAACAAAAAAGGAGGGATCTAAATAATTGGTTTCCTTCTTCAGTCAAGTTTTGGAAGAATATGAAGTTAGGTAATCCTTCATTGAGAATTATGTTCTTGTGGTAACTAAGAGCTTAAATAAATTCAAGCACCTAGTCTAAACCAATAGGATTGAGTTGCTAGTTTCCCATCCGGGAGTAAAGGAATTCCTGTTAAACAAGGATTTGTACAAGAAACATGTAGGATGAATCACACATTTTATGGAGTACGACATAGAAATTAAAATCACTAAGTTATTTTATGGAAAAGGATTATGTGAATAGCTATCCTCATGTCAATAGGTTGAATAAATTAAAGAAAATGAATATGTTTTGGTGGTACAGGATGATCAAGACCAAGTAAATGATAAAGTTCCCACCCCTTGTTGGACTCAAAATATTATACATTTCCTACAAATAGGACTATTCCCTCTAGAAATGATCAAAGAAAAGAGGAGATACTTAATTTTATAAGCCATCCCATATTTGCTTCTTGATGGTATCTTGTTCAATAAGGACATCAATGGATTTCTATTAAGGTGCATTGTGTAAAACCCGTAAAAATGAAGTTCTAGGAACACGTTAAAACCTAACACTTATCCCAAAAATTTTGACTATATATATATATATATATATATATATATATATATATATATATATATATATATATATATATATATATATATATATTTTAAAGATAAAAGGTTACATGGGTGTTAACCCATAGGTACATCAAATTAATTTACACCAATAATCTCAACATTACAAATGATAGACCAGGTCTAGTTAAATGGTTAAATATTAAAATTACTTTACCTCTAAGGTCGATTAATTAAAAGTCACTTAGTAAGGTGCCCTAATTTAATTTACTTGGTTAATCATTTTCTCCTCTTTAGTTAATGTTAAATCCCAAAATGGTTAACCTCATGCTTAATTATGTTAGTATCATTATCCTAATAGCTTAAAGTGATTTTTATTAATTTCCTAAAACAAATCAAGAACTAATAAAGACTTTGCACCCCAAGGCAGTTAAATGGCCCCAATCTCCCATCTACACATACCTTTAAAAATGTATTTAAAGCATTTTAAAATAAATTCCTACTGAACAAAAGTAGGGTTGATCCTCAACCCTTGGATCAAATCAATGGTGGCCACTAGATCTTAAGGGTCCAAACTAACCCTATAAATCCTTAAGCATTCTTATTAAACCTCTGCTTACTCTATTCTCCTCATTTGGTCTATTTTTCTCTTGTATAATTTGCAGGTTAGAACAAGGAAAGCCATATAAGCAATGGAGGAAGAACTATGTAAGAGTCTACAAAGGAAAAAAACTTACATTAGTTATATTGTGGATTTACCATTGTAATTTATTTCATTCAAGGATTGAATGGTGGTTTTCCTTTCCAAAGTGGTTTTATTTCAAGCAATTTGCATTTAGGGTGCTCCTTTTAGGGAAAACCCTACTCCCTTTCATAAATACAAGTTTGGGTACTTTAAATTTGCCATTTGTAGATTATTTTACTTTAAACAATAAGGCTTGGCCTTTATTTAGTTACTGGTAGTTTTCTTGTTGTTTTTACGAGATTAAAAATTTAATTAGAACAAGTTAAAACTTACACAGGTGCGAAACTGTGAATTTTTGTAGTAAGTGATAGAAATGGTTCCTAGAGCAGGCCGGTGGTCCTAGGAATTCTGCCCCACCTAGGTGATGATTCAAAAACCTACGCATTACCAGAGCGGTAGTTCTAAAACTACTACCTTGCCTAAGTGGTGGTTATGGGACTGCCACTTAGCACAGTGCGACGGTGTTGTTTCTTAGAAACAGAACCTAAAAATACGATATTTCTCAAAAAGCAAAAGTTACTCAAGTGTTCTAAAATTAATTCCGAACTTAATTTTATATGCCTAAAGTTTCCAATTATAAGATTTAGTTCCTTTAATTCATTCGTTAGTTAAAACTAATTATTTTAAAGCAATATCCATTCCAATAGTAGCAACAACTACTACAAGATCAATCCCATTTTGTTCAACTAAGCTTATTTCAATTCCAAGAGTAAAAAGAATCTATATCTACTTCTAACATTCTCATTTTCTTGCTACGAAAAACAACATTCCCACATAACAATACACCTCAAATTTGTGCCTCTTTCATTTTCACTACAACTTATATGTTCAAAATATCTATAACAACTTTTCTCTACATTAAAAGTCTACTATGCATACATTTTTAACATCTTACAACTTCTATATTTCTTCTTTCTCATTTACAATAATACAACTACACAATGAAATTAAACTTTCTTTTCTATTTCACAAGACTAACATTACAACACAAATCTTTCTTTCTCTTTTTCAATATACAATACAACTTTCATATCCAATAATTGAATGCAAATTTTCTTCACAAGATTATTACAATGTCTTCCAATTAAAGTGGGAAATTATACAAGAATGTAAGCTAACAAGAAATACAATATTACAAGTTCCTCCACTTTGAGTGGGAATAACAATAAGAAGGTTTTTTCACAAGAAGGATTTCATAAGGACACCAACAATGCTACTAGTTTCCCATCACCAACAAGATATCTCCTTATAATTTCTTGATCAAAAACAAAAATGGGGGAAGAGGAAACACTCTCCAACTAACCAAAATATTCAATTAGGAGGAGAATCCATCCTCCTCATTGGCCCCCAATCCCAAACCACATAGCAATGAAAGGTGGATCTAACACCTGGCAAACAACAAGCTTCCACATCACAAAACCTATTATATTATATTCAATCAAAAGCACATTCAACTCAAAATATAAACACCAGAAAGAAAAAATACAAAATATACAAGACTTCAAATATGAAAAGACAAAGAAGGAAGAACCTATGGGAAGGTCACTTATGCCTCCTAATGTGACATGGGTTCCCACCTTAAAACCTCAAATACATATCTCAAAACCCCTACACACTCTTATGCCTCCCACATACTCTTATGCCTCCCTCATTCTCTTGTGCCTCTGTCATAAAAGAAACAAGTAAGAAATTCAAGAATTCCTTGTCCAAGGTGGGGCACCCAACCCAAACACCCTCCAAAACATGCAATAAACTCTTATGCCTCCCTACATGAAATCTCCCCATAGTTCCCTCCTACACCACACTTAGGAAATCTACCCAAGCACCCAAAAAGCATTCCAAAACTCTAAAAAAAAAAAACACACAAACAAAAAATAAAAGAAAAAACTTAATCAAGAGTAAAGCTCCTACCTTTTTATGGTAGAGAGGTCAAAGCATATAACTGTGTCCCACTTTTTTGTAGTTTTTGTACTTTCAGCAAACTATGTCTAACAACCAAAACATGACCAAACATGCATTTTTAAGAGGCTATAAATACCAAGGTGCAGGGCATCCATAATTTACCTGATTTTTTAAAGTTTTATAGTATTTTTTAATTATTTATTTACTAGTCAGATTTTAAAATATTTATGGCCACAAAGTGGGACACACTTGTATGCTTTGACCCAGTCTAGCTTGTTCCAAGAGTCAATCTCCAAGCTTCTTCCAACCCAAGAAATCACCAAAAAGCTCCAAAAAAGACCACAAACACTCCAAAATCCTCTAACTCCCAAAAATGCAAGAGCACACAGGAATCCAGTAACCTCCAAACAAGCAAAAGAACTTGAATAAATAGAAAAGGGAGAGAGGAGGGTGAGGTGGCTCCATATAGGATGCCACATCGCTCATCCTAAAATCCACCTCATATTTCAAACCTCAACCCTAATGCACCATAAATTGGTGGGTGAGAGGAATGAAAATTTACTTACACACACAATCCAATCCACACCCCCTAAGGACAAAATTAATTACATGAAAGAAAGTGCAATAAAATTTTACCTTTTTGTCTTCCCCAAACACATAATGGGTTCTATTTTTGACCCCATAACCCATAGTTACGGATGGTATAGAAATGTAAGAGGTGTGCAACAAGTTTGACTTGTCCCATAAGCCTCCAAAATTGGTGTTCTTGGTATCCGAATTGATTCTACCTTGAATCCGAGAAGCCTCACAGATTTAGCAAGAGACTGAGAGACAAAAAAATCATATTATGAGTCATTTTTTAGCTGGGGAGGAGATTCATCTGGATCTTTTTCACTCAGGTGTTGGAGAAATGGATAGCACCATATAAAAGGATTTGCTCTATCCTCACTACTTTAGGTTTTGCCTTTCAACCAGGGTGAGAGGACCCATTTCGTAACCTCTTTTGGTAAAGGAGAATGAAGATATCCTTCTTTGCACAAATTTAAAAGGAAACCTTGAGAAAATATGATCAATGCACGACAATTTAACTCTCATGAATTGTCACTTCTAAAGAATGGTGATATTTTCTAAATAGGGTTAAGGTTACTAAAGACATTATTTAATCTTGATTGCTTTTGCATATTTTAGAAGTAGAATTTATTGATTTGTGGACATACAGGGAAAATAGGGGTAGTTCATGTATAATTCTTTGTTTTTGAATAATTTTTGGTGGGAGATTAAGTAGGATAAACTTGATTTTTTGAGATCTTTGAGAAACTTCACAAGAATCAGAAAACCAAATGACAAAATACTACAAAAAAGCTAAAATATTCATTCAACCGGAAGGTGTATGTCAATAGAGGCCCAAATTTACATGGTTTCACACAATCTTTGAGAATTCGACATGAAGGCTCGAGCTAAGGACTTAATTAAATATTAAAGACCCCTCGTTCCTCATGCCAAATATACACTCAAAGTCTTATAGACAATATTAATGAACAAAATGAAAGTAAAGTGATTTTAAATTGTTTATCCCATTACAGGATGAAGGCTCTTCTCGTAAGGAAATTTTAAATGCCACTAAAATATCATAGGGATGAGATCCTTTGTGATTCAGAGGGATTTTAACACAAGATTACAATCAGAACATAAAAACCATTTGAAAACATTCTGAAATAAAATCAGACACAAATTTGCCCAAGATTAACACAGATTAATTCAAAGTTGATTAGATTCATTAGCAGGGGAAGGTTTCTTGAAAAATCTCAGAACTTGTCAATGGTTGTACACTCGTAACCATGTTAACATGATTAAAATCTAAAACATAAGAGATTAATAGGTTTCTAAGATCATCTCTTGGAAAGATGGGATTTCTCAAATTTTCTCATACGAATTAAACCCCAAACTCTTACAAGAGTATTCGAATTGCATTTATACAATTCACTTGCTTACTCATCCCAAATTTTCCCCCCAAAAATAATAATATTCAGAATTTACACCCGAAGATGGTAGGTGGAAAAATCATGAATAGATCACATTTCTTAGACCTTCAACCATGACTAGGATGCCACGCCATAGCATTTTGACAGTCCTTCTAATCATTCTTTTACTCTTTCATGCGAGAAATCCCAGTTTTAATCATTTTTAGGTGGCTCTGTATAAGTGGGTTTGACAAGACATAATTTTCACCCTCATAAAAAAACCCTGAGAAATGAGTGCCCTCGCATGGATTCCTACATTCATGCCTCTCATAAATGAGTGTTTGTACATGGATTATCCCACATTACCTATGTTGTGAGTCTGAGTCAGCAAAGTAAAAAGAGGAGCCAACAGAAGCCTCCATGTATTTCCTTGGCGCAACTACAAAGGTGAAGTGCAAAGGCAAGTTCCCGAATGAGCGTGGGTCTTCCACATGTTTGTTTGGCGTAACTTAAAAGATGAAGGTTCGAGGTGGGACCTCAAATGAGCGCAAGCTCTTCATGTGCCATGGCCCCAAGAAAATTGCCTTTTGGCCTTTAAAAAAGTCTCAATATAAAAGGATCCACTGGAAGCCTCCACATGTCTCTTTAGCGCAATTTTTATATGGTGCCCAAAAGCGGAGACCCTAAACAACTATGGGCTCACCAGGTGTCTCAGTCTGGAAAAGTTGCTAAAAAATTTTAAGGACCAGTGGAAAGCACCATGTGCCTAGGGTCTGAGAAAGTTTCTACGGCCATTGAAAAGTATAAGTATGGGAAGACCCAGTAGAAACCTCCACGTGTCCCTTCAGAGATTATTCAAAAGTAAAGTATAGGGGTAGGTCCAAAAAAGGTTTGGGTCCTCCATGTGTCCCAAGCCTTAGAAAGTTACTTGAAAAGTTCAAGTATAGAGAGGAGTGAGCGGAAGCCTCCACATGTCTCCTTAGCGCAACTGCTAAGGAAAGAACTAGAAGAAAATTTAAAATGAGTGTCATCCCTCCATGTGGAAAATATTTGAGTTGAAGCAGGCCTTAATGTTTCAAAATTCCCCGCTGACCCAGCTTCCCACTTCTAACATTTGATGTGGGCCCCAATAGAGTTGCGAGTTACCTCATAACTTTTCTCCTTCATACAAAGAGGAAAAAAAATTCAAAATGTTCCATCGACCCACATTCCCACTCGTAACATGAAAAAATTCCACATGTCCTTCTTCCGAGTCAAAGTATGACTTTTTTCATGCCTTTTCATATTTATTGAATAGCCAGTCAGAGACTATCATGGCCATGGGGCCAACTTGATCTTTTTTCAAACATAGAAAAACATTAGAAGTTATAAAATAGACCTGATATGCCTCATCCAATAAAAATAGACCACGTAGTTGAAGATATTGAGATATAATTTGATGGGGAAAGGACACCCGTCAAACCGTAAAATGTAGGGAAATCACCAGTTGCGCCCAGAATTGAAATTTTATTTAAGGACAAATAATTTGGAAATGATACGTTCCCAAATGTGATCCATGACCATGGAGAAGGATTTTAAATAGCATACACATGAATAAAACATTTCATGCATCCATTCGAGGAAATATAAAATACGACATAGCCCGCAGACTGAAGAATTTTGATGGCAAACTAACGCGTGATCAAATCGAGCACTAAAATTGGCTCTAACTTGGGGATGGGAACTCCAAGTGAGTGCCACAAGAACAAATAATAGACCAAGTGCCAAAAATAAACCATTGGGAAATAGATTCATGAGCCAACCCTCTAGGAACAAACTAAGAAACCAATAAAAATTGTTGCCAAGGACCAGGGCAAACAAAAATTGACAAAAGAAAAAAAAGAACAATGGTGAATACTTCAATTCTGAGAAATCAATCAAGGAAAATTTTCAAATGCCTGTCATTAAAAGGTAATTCAAGTAATTCCCCATCTAGGTCTTTTTAAAAAAGGTATGTTCACCAATTCGAATGTCAATTGAATAAGGGCCCATCCATAATACATCAAACTTTCCATGTTTTCCCTTATCCTCATTCTTGCTATCCCACAATAGGAAAAGATATCCCACATTGAAAGATCTTGGAGTCACCTTCTTATCAAACAACTTCTTCAATTTCTCTCTTAATTTTACATTCCTCTGATGGGATTCACTTCTTTCTTCATCTAACTCAACAATCTGATTGATGCAAGCATCATAGGGACTAACCTCTTGGTCTTCCAGTTGTTGAAGAAATTGAAATGAAGACAATTGCATATGCGGGAGTAGTACAGTTTGAGTTCTATACACCAACTCAAATGGGATTTTTTCAGCAGCTTATTTAATAGTGATTCTATTAGCCCAAACAGAATACTTGAACTACTCACCCCACTTCCTTTTGTTTAACTCCAAAGTTCTTCTAATTATATTCAACATATTTTTATTGTTGGAATCCGCTTGTCCATTTCCTTGGGGATTATAATTGGAAGCATATGTCAAATTCATACCATATTCGTGGCACATGGAAACCAAAGGTTTAGCTCGAGAGATCATGGCATTATCAGCAACTATATTTAGCAAGTTCTCCAAATCTACAAATGATATAAGTCATAATTAAATCCACGAGAATTTGGTGGGTTACCTTCTTGGTGGGGATTTCCTCCACCCACTTGGTGAAGTAATCTATGGCCACTAATATCCATTTATGGCCTGCACTTTAAGGATCATAAATTTCTCCGATGAAGTTAATCCCCCACTACTTAAAGGGGCTTAAATTTATATAGGATACAACAAGAGGGATCATGAAGCTTTTAATCTCCCTGAAAAATGCTGACAACTTTAACACTTCGTAACTAACAAAGTTGTATCTTTGAAAAGAGTTGGCCACCAGTAACCAGCCATTAAGATATTATGGGCTGTTACTCTCCCTGCAAAATGCCCCCCATAAACTCCTCCATGGAGATCAAAAATTATTTTAGGGGCTTCATCTTCAGTAAGATAACTCCTTCAAGGTTCTTCCAAGTTAACCCAAAATAAGTGATGAGATATTTCTGATTCTTGCTCGAATGTTCATAGCACTGTAGATGTTTGAGATAAAAAATGATGTCCTTTTACCATTCAAAATTTATCATTTTTAATAACATTCAACCTTTCTTCTTCAAATTCATTTACCTTAATTTTCTGCAAATTGCTTTCTGCCATAAGTTTTTCTAGGCCCAAACCTATGACCAATTTTCTTGTTTGGATGTCCATATCATACTCTTGCAATTTGTTTACCCATCAACATCTCTTCCTTGAAACCTCCATTTTTGATAGGATATCTTTCACCATGTTGTTGGGAACATAAGCAATGACTTTGGAATTTAGAATATATGGCCTGAAGACCTTTATTTCTTTTACCAAATAAAATGCCTACTTCTCCATGATAGTATACTTTATCTCGGCTCCTTGTAATGCCTTACTAAAAACGGAAATTGGTCTTTCAGCTCCCTTATCATCCTTGTGCAACAACACAGATGCAATAGTACTTTCTAAAGAAAAATAAAACATTTTGAAAGCCTTTTTATAATCTAGAGATGCTAAAATATGGGCATTCTTTAATGCTTCTTTCATCCTAGCAAAATCTTGAGTAGTTACTTCTTCCCATTTGATACTTTAATCTTTCTTCAGCATGCTAGTGAGTGGGATAGTTAGTTGAGCAAAGTTGGAGATAAATATCCTAATAAAATTAAGATTCCCAAAAAAGGATTGAATTCCCTTCTTGGTTCTTGGAAAAGGGACATTTTTTATGACTTCTACCCTTTCATGATCAATCATGACCCCTTCCTTTGATACAATGTGTCCAAGAAGCTTTGCTTTCTCAACTCCAAAATGGTACTTCTTGGGATTTAGTGAAATACCATACTCCCTGCATCTTAACAACATTTTTTCTAAGTGTTGCAGGTGGTCACTCCTTTTTCTAGAGAAAAAAGTCACATAATCTTGATATACTATAATGAAATCATTAATCTAGCAAGAGAAAGCTACATCCATTGCTCTTTGGAAATTTGATCCAACATTCATTAGACCAAAAGGCATTCTGACATATAAATATGTTCCCCACGGAGTGGTAAAGGCAAGTCTTGATTTGCTCTGATTTCTTCACAACTACTTGGTTATATCCAGAAAAAACCATCCAATGTGGATAACAATTCTGAACTAGTAACCAATTGTAACATATTGTCCATATTTTGCAGAGGGTAGTTATCCTTCATTGATGCTCTATTCAAGTTTCTAAAGTCCACACACAACCTTATATCTCCATTAATCTTTCTAACAGGTACCAACTTTGTAGCCCATGATGAGTACCTTGTGGGTTGTATGATTCCTCCATCCCTCAAATTTTACAATTCTTCTTGCATATTCAGGGAAAGGAGTGGATTGATCGGCCTTTGTTTCTACCTAAACAGCTTGGAAGAAGTTTCCAATGGAATTTTGTGTTGGAAAAGATCCTCTATGTATGCTTTCATTTCAGAATAAGAACATGCCAAGAAGTCCTTGTGTTTCTTCAATAATTGGACATACAACTGCTTTTCTTCCTTGCTCAGATTTCTACCTAGCCAAATTTTACGTGGTTTATCCTTTATGCCCAGTTCATGCTCTTAAACATCCCTTGAGGCTGACATGTGTCTGTTGACAATGCAATGAGAATTATCAAATTTTTATTCAAGTGGTACCAAACCTCTGGGAATATTATTAGTCTTCAACTAAATGATTTCTTTACCAAATAAAGTCTCCTTTCCATCAGCTACACAAACCATTGCCTCCCAATCTATATGTTAATCACCAAATTCTCCTTGGTTCTGTTAAAAACTTTGCACCTGGGCATCATCTTCAAACATGTGTCAGTGTTTAACATTGTCAGGAATAGATGGCCTAGTTAATATCTTAATCTGATACTCACAATAGGGGGATACAATACTAATTTCAAATCCGGACCCCAATATGGCCAATTTTTTTTCTAGAGTATTGTACTTCCTATCGTGATGTATTACGTTGAAGGATTCAAACATTTCAATGAAATCCCAGACTGCATGTTTATACTGCTTCATTCTTTGATTTTTTGTTGCATACATTTTCCTAACCTGCTTGACATTTAGCTCTCAATCTCCTTTAACAATGATGTCTCTAATACCATATTTCCAAGTAATTCTTAAACCCAATAACAGTGCTTCATATTGTGTAATATTGTTAGTGAACTGAAAGTTGAGTTTAAAACAAAAACAAACTCTTCCTAGCCTTGATATATCAGAACAATACTATCACAATTTCCAAATTTAGAGCAAGCCCTATCAAATAACAAATTCCAAGGAGAACCTACTTGTTTAAGACACTTGCATTGATCAATTTTGTGCTCTTTACCATCAGCAAATATAACCAGGTTATCAACATCAATGTTAGTGTATAACACTTCATAGGAAGCATTATTGGGATCCTCAATGAAAGGTAACATCTTCTTTTCACCATACAACTTTACAAGGCTACCCTTAATAGGTATAGTGGCAAAATACATATCCATTTTCACACTCCCACCCACACTAGTAGCCCATTTTATTGATAACAACATTCCCCATTTGGCAGGGAAATCAGCAATAACACAATTTAGTTTTAAGTTTTTTCCTGGGTATGATGCAAGTTTCTCTATCAAACCCTTGACACATCCAACCAATGACACCTCTCTAGAATCCATGGCAGTGCACTTCCCATAAGTGGATGTCACTTTATTATCTAATTCAATCATGACCTCAAGAAGCATAAAATTGCATGATGCTCTAGAATCAAACATACAGTTGTGTAATAGCCTATCCCTAATAATCAGAGTTGTGAAAAATGGGTCTACATTTAACTAGGACTCAACCAAGGATGTTCCCAACTATACTTCAGGTGGCTCACCTAGTTCTTCCAGTACTTGGGGTTTTTTTAACTCTACAATGGTAGGAGGAGTCTCAACATTGTTTACATTTCAGCCTGGGGTAATCTTTTCTTATTTCAATCCCAAATACTCAAAGGCCTTTTTCTTGTTCTCAAGAATCCTAAGAAGCTCAAAAATTGGAACAAAAATATTGATCTAACTCAAAACTTGGGAAATATGATAAGGAATGTATTTGGGTAAGGCAGGATTTGGAGGAAGATTGAAAAAATCATCTGACAGTAAAGGATTTTAAACGGTCCAAGCATGGGCAAGGATACTAGTTCTTTTACGGGAAATAAGGCCTTTTCCAGATGTATCTTTTTTAGGAGTTTATTTTGGGATATTGGTGAGAACTGGAGTTTTTGGTTTTTCCTAAGGCCCTATCCCTTTGACAACTTTACTCCTAGTGTTATATTATTTTTCTTTGGAAACCACAACATTCATTAACAACTGCCTATCCTCCTCATAAGGGATTCCTCCATCATAATTTTTAATCATTAATGCCCTTAAGTATTCGAAATCATTATTGGGTAATTCAAAATATTGTATGATATCTATTTCAAAATTATAAGAGGGAGAAAGGGGTAATACCTGGTAAATGCAATCAAAGAAATCCGTAGCAGTTCTGGCACTGATTAGTTGAGTCAAATTTTCTCCTTGTTGTGAGCTTGTAGAGCACCCCATCATGCAAACATCATCATCAGTGTCATCATCAGCTTCCTCAACTTATTTATCTTCATCACATGGGGCATGTGGCAAGAAACATTTATCAGACCACTCAATTTCATTGGCTTCTTTCACAGTAGCAACTTTGGTAGTCAAAGTATCAAACACGATTCTATTTTCACGAGCTTGGGGCTGTCTATTTCCTAATCCCATGGGCCCTTTACCACTGTAATTTGATCTATGATCACCTCTAGGATGATTTGTAAATATTTCTTGACCATGTGGCTTGTGCTGACCTTAGGAACCTTGTCTAATCCCCTTCTCTGCTCTGGCTAGTTTATAGGAAATTTCCTTAACAACTCTGACCAATGTTTTTATAGCCTCTTCTAGATCCACAGACTTACTTGACTGAGCCTTCTCTGGATTGATCAGCTTGATACCTTCCCTCTTAGGAGGATTTCCAACTACTTTTATATTGTTTTCAATTTGCAAATCCTCAATGAAGGCCTACCTCAACGTTCTTGGGTTTTTGTCCTTCAAACAATAAGTAGCGATTTTGTCAAAAGCATCAGAATATTTTATCAGATAGGAAACATCACTTGGAATCAAGATTATAGGTAGCCTATTCAAGGTTTTATTAAACCTAGTATTGAAGTCATGAAAAAATTCATTAGGATTCTTCTTTATATTTTCAAATTTAGACAAAAGAAACTTGGGATCTACCTTATCTCCATACTACAATCTAAAAGCATTCTTCATTTCTATTCATGGTCAATTGAGTTGTCTAGCAAAGACTTATACCAATCACGTGCATCCTTCTCAAGAGTATGAATAAATAGTTTTATGTACACATCCTCAAATTCAATATCAAAGTCTTCCATCATATTGATAAAAAGTTTTAAATGTTGATTGTCGGTGATAACATTATTCCCTTGAAATTTAACCAGTCTATTTCTAATATCTTGAGCCACAACATTTGGATATCCATCCATACCACTAAAATTTATAGGAGGAAAAGTATCGACAACAAATGGAGGTTTGTGTGGGGGTTGGGCCATATTTCCTTGAGGGGGTGATCTTATAGGAGAAACAAAATGATGAGGGATAAGGGGTCTTTGGAACACAGGAGTAAAATCTTCAAAATAAATGTCCTCTAAAGACTCTGTTTCGTGGAAAACCCTATCAACTTTGGAAAATACAGGGACAGACTAAGAAGCACACTTGTCAGACACAAATGAAGGACCCTCTCTAGTTAGAGAATTTATATCTATGTAAAAATTACCATATTGACAATCACTTGAAGAAGAATGGTAATCCTTAACCCCAGGATGATCACTTTCCATAATGGATAAATATTTTCTTTATTCATGATCTTTAACTATTTTCCAGACTCTTTTTCTTTCTAAATTTATCTTTACTAGTTCTTAAAATAACTTTCTAAAAGGGTCTTTAATGAAGAAATATCTTCTTCCTTCCATCTTTGTAAAGATTAGTGATAAATTTCAATTTGACAGAGGTTAAGATATTGGTATTTATCAAAAAATAATTCAACATAGATTTGCCACTAAGGATTTTCACCTTAGTTGTGTAAATGCACTAAAATTGATCTGTAAAATGTCTATCATAACTAAATTAATGCAAAGATTCACAGATCTAACCTTCATTTACCCATATTTACTATTGATTATGTCACTTCGTACAAATCATACAAATCTCAATAGAGAATGATGTTTAAAAAAATATTTGCACTTAGATCATGTAAGAAACATTACTAAGGCCACATATAAGAATTCCTTTAAAAATCCCTAGAAACGGTGCCAAAAAGGTGTTGGTATCCAAATCTATTCTACCTTGGAAACCAAGCATCATCACAAATTTCGCAAGACACAGAGAGATAGACATATCATATTATGAGTCGTTTTGTAGCCGGGGAGGGGATTTTTCTTGCTCTTTGTCACTCGGGCATTGGAGAAATGGATAAGGGCATATAAAAGGATTTGATCTATCCTCACTAATTTAGGTTTTTCCTTTCAACTAGGGTGAGGGGACCCATTTTGTAAACTCAGTTGGTGAAAGAGAATGAAGATATCCTTCTTTGCATAAATTTGAAAGGACACCTTGAGAAAATATGATCAATGAACCATAATTTAACTCTCATGACTTGTCACTTCTAAAGAATGGTGATATTTCCTAAACAAGGTTAAGGTTACTAAAGACATTATGGAATCCTAATTGCTTCTGCATATTTTGGTAGTAGAATTTATCCATTTGTTGACATACAGGGTAAACAAGGGTAGTTAAGGTAGGATTCATTATTTTGAATAATTTTTTGTGGGATATTAAGTAGGATAGACTTGATTTTTCTATGTCTTTGAGAAACTTCACAACAATTGGAAAACTAAATGATAGAATGCTTCAGAAAAGCTAAAATATTCCTTCAAGTAGAAGGTGTGCATCAATGGAGGCCCAAATTTACATGGTTTCATACAATCTTTGAGAATTCAACATGAAGGCTAGAGCTAAAGACTCAATTAAGTATTAAAGACCCCTGGTTCCTCATGCCTAAGATACAATCAAAGGATTACAGATAATCTTTATCGAAAAAATTACTATAAAGTGGTTTTAAATTGTTTACCTCTATACAAGATGAAGGCTCTTCTCATAATGAAATTACAAATGCCACTAAACTATCACAGGGACAAGATCATGTGTGATTCGGAGGGATTTTAACACAAGATTGTAATAGGAACATCAAAACCATTTGAAAACATTCTGAAATAAAAGTAGACACAAATTTTCTTGAGATTAAAACAGATTAATTCGAAGTTGATTAGATTCATCAATAGGGGAAGGTTTCTTGAACAATCTAAGAGCTTTTTAATGGTTGTAAACTCGCAACCATTTTGCAAAAAATGAAATCTAAAACATAAGAGATTAACAGGTTTCTCAGATGGTCTCTTAGGAAGATGGGCTTTCTAAATTTTCTCATAATAATTAAACCCATCCCAAATTCACTCGCTTACTCATCCCAAATTTTCCCTTGACAAATAAGAATATTTGAGGAATCCTTAGCTTGTTACCAATTTGTCTCTGAAAGTGATATTTAACAAATTTACACCTAAAGCTGCCAGGTGGAAAAATCATGAACTGATCACATTTCTTAGACCTTCAACCATGACCAGGATGTCACGCCATAGCCTTTTGACTATCGTTCAAATCATTCTTTTACTTTTTCTTCTGATAAATCACCATTTTAATCATTTTTAGGTGGCTCTGTTAGGCTAGGTCTAACATCGCCATGTGCCTAGGGTCCGAGAAAGTTTCTTCGGCCATTGAAAGTCTAAGTATGGAAAGACCCAGCAGAAACCTCCAAGTGTCCCTTCAGCACTTCTTCAAAAGTAAACTACATGGGCTTTCCCAAATAGGAACGGGCCCTCCACGTGTCCTAGGCCTTAAAAATTTTCCTAAAAAGTTTAAGTATAGCGAGGAGACAACAGAAGCCTCCACATGTCTCCTTAGCATAACTACTAAGGTAGGACCCAAAGGCAAAGTTCAAATGAGCGTTTACCCTCCATGTGGATAGGCTTTGAGTTTAAGTGGGCCTTAAAGTTTAGAAATGTCCCACCAACCCACCTTCCCTCTTCTAAGTTTTGATGTGGGCCTCAGCGGAGTTACGGGTTAGTTCATAAATTTTCTCCCTCGTACAAAGAGGAAAAAAAATTCAAAAATGTTTTACCAACCCACCTTCCCACTTGTAACATGAAAAATTGCCATGTGTCCTTCTTCGGCGTCAAAGTAAGACTTTTTCCCTTCTGCTTCATATTTGCTGAATAGCCAATCAGAGACTATCAAGGCTGTGGGGCCAAATTGATATTTTTGTAAACATAGCGAAAAGTTACAAGTTATAAAATAGACTCGTCATGTCTCATCCAATCAAAAGAGACCACGTAGATGAAGATATAAAGATATAATTTTATGGGGAAAGCACTCCTGTAAACCCGTAAACTACAGGGAAATCACCATTTGTGTCCAAAATTGAATTTTTCTTTAAGGACAAAGAATTTGTAAATGATACAAGGCCCAAATGTGATGCACAACCATGGAGAAGGATCTTCAACAACATACGAATGAAGAAAAAATTTCACACATCCATTCAGGAAAATAGAAAATATGACAGAGCCCACAGACTGAAGAATTTCAAGGCCAAACTAGGGCACGATCAAATCAAGCAACAATAGGCCCTTAAGGTCAAATTCAAATTTCCATGAATGGGTAGACTGTACAACACTCAAGATCACAACTACTCAACTTACAACACATAATTGAAGAGCCATCAATTCTAATAAATGAATTATTTTGACCCATTATTAATTAATTTAGTAAACTAATTAATTTACTAATCTAGACATAAATCAAGTGATTAACAAAAGGGGAATACATAACTAAAATTAAATAAAATAAACTTAATGAAATAATAACACATAACTCATTTGTCATAATTGGAGGTGATTCCCCCCCATGGAAACACCCCTAACGACAGTTAAAACACACACACATAACAAAATACATGTTTCCATGGTGACCCTTATTGAATTCATCTAGAATTCCAATGTGGTTGGTCTCTAATCCCCCTGTTGTTTGATATGAATATATTTACCTGCAAAACACATAATACCTCCTTTGGCCTCATGGCCACGTAAAAGCATCCAAGATAAAATATGAAATTTAAATCCATAATCATCTACATATGAATCAAATCATCATCTAGGAAAATTACGATATCATTTACAATTTCTAAAAACATCTCTAGTCTACATTTCATCCATGTCAAAATGATTACAACATTATTTCAATTATCAAGGCCTACTTGGTGTGACAAAAATATCACATGTTAGAAATATATATATATATATATATATATATATATATATATATATATATATATATATATATATATATATATATATATATATATATAACCATGTCAATAGCATATCATCATCAATATCAAAATGTCTCTAGAATTCCACACACATCCATATAAGAATCGAAAACTAATAATAGTCTCAGTATCTCTAACATCTAACATCATGCTAAGTCAAAATAATACAAAATGTCCATAAGTATAGTCAATAGTATGGAAATCAACAGTAATAAATGTCAAAGGGAAGTGGGCACTACACATTAGAATAGGTCAAGTTGAAAAGGTCTTATAGGAATTTCACAATGGAGAAGTCGGGAGGTCATTTTTCACCGCGAGCAACAAATCTCAAAATCATGAAGGCATGGTACTGTTGTCCCACAATGTTCATTAACTGCTACACTTGGATCAAAAGATGTAAAAAATGTGCATTATGCACGGGTAAGAAAAGGTTAACAACACTTCGATTGCACCAATTTTTTTTTTATGATCCATTCATGTAATTGGAATTTGAATTTGAATTCATCCCGGTTATCAATCCTAATTCAAGAAAAGGCCACAAGTGGATTCTAATAGTAATGGACTATTTCACCAAGTGAGCCGAGGTGATAGCACTCAAGAAAGAAAAAAAGTATACCATTATGGAATTATATGAAGGAATAATGACTAGGTTCGAAGTACAAACCACTATCATTTTAGATAATCGATTGGAATTCCTAGGTTCTAAGATCATAGAATGGGCTGTTAGAAATGGGATCTACTTGAAAATATTTTCAAACTATTACCCATAAGGTAACAAACAAGAAGTGTCCACAAAAAAGAATTTTCTAAGAATCATTAGAAAGAATCTAGATGAGTACCAAAGGACATGGCATACAAAGCTAAAATCTAGCTTGTGGGATGACAGGATAACACTAAATGTGTCAACAAGAAATTCCCCTTACAATTTATTCTATGGGTGAGAGGTAGTGTTGTATATATCACTCAATGTTTTGACATTGGAACTCATGAAACAACAAGAATTGTCTTAGTTCCAACCCATGGAAGCTAGGTATGCATAATTTATGGAATTAAAATATATTAGATATCCTACCATGCAAACCATGGAGAATGATTAGGCTATGATCAAGAGGACATTTTACAATAAGGTCAAGGAAAGAACCTTCCAAGAAGGGGAATTAGTTCTGAAATGGGATGCAGATTAGGAAAAAATGGGTAGGCATACCAAGTTTTATGCCATTTGGAGTGGCCCCTCCATGGTGACAAGATGAAAGAATAATAATGCCTTCTAACTATCTACCTTGGATGGAGAAAAACTTTCGATTATGGTTAATGGAATCTATCTCAAACATTTCTATTGAAAAGAAAATTCTCACTCTTTTATATATTAGTCTAGGATTTTAATTCCTATAAGTGTGTATGAAAATTATCATGTTGTAGGTTAGGTGTTAATTTCCCTAATTTCCTTCAGCACAAGTTTTACTACTCCCAAGTTGTATCACTATGCAATTCAATCTGCCTCATGATGGATGTTGTAAAATGGAATAAGTTCATACTTGTATGGAATAGTTGCTAATTTGAAATGAAAAAAAATGCAGAGAAACTAAAATCAGGTTTTGAGACAATACATTTTAGGAACAGGTTTAGGAAAAACAAGTTATAAATTTATCATTTATAACTTCATGACTAATGGATACTTCAAGGAAATTGATCTTTCACCTAACAGATAGGTAATCCCGTGAGATGCTAAATTGTTATCAAATTTTACCACTCATGAGAAATTGGACAAACATGACCTCCACAACATAGAAAATAGAGTATTGGTTTGGCAATGTTATCTCACATTTTGGGCAAGAGCTCAGTAAGTTGAAGTGGTGAGACATTGATATTGGTGGGGATGCACATTTGAAGAGATACTTCGGAGTCTGAACAATTCAATTTTTTTATGTAGAACCATTTCATCTCGGTGGATCAAAAATCTGAAATGGCGAGCTAAAAAGGTCTGGAGGACATCAAAGTCTGATATTTATAATTCAGACTTCAAGAATTTAGGAGATCGGAATTGATAGTAGGGTCAAGAAATGAATAGTTCATGTAAGGAAGAAACTTGAAGTCTATAACCCAAAGTCTTAAATCAGATCCCCAAATGTCTTTTTGGATTTGTTGAAGATATGCGAGACCCCTCAAAACAA
>CM034152.1:633730036-633793970 GCA_019776745.2 Taxus chinensis
CAACAAAGTTGCACTCAAATGATTACAAAGCCCAAATTTGATGCCAACCCATGAGAAGGATCTTCAACACCATACGCATGAAGAAAAAATTTCACACCATCCATTCAGGAAAATAGAAAATATGACAGAGCCCAACATACTGAAGAATTTCAAGGCCAACCAGGTGCACGAGCAATCAAAGCAACACTAGGGCCCTTAAGGTCAAATTCACATTTCCATGATGGGTAGCTGGTACCCCACTCAAGAAGATCAACTACTCACTTACAACACATCATGTGAAGAGCCATCAATTCTAATAATGAATTAGTTTTTGGACCACATTATTAATTAATTTAGTAACTAATTAATTTACTAATCTAACATAAATCAAGTGATTAACGAAAGGACTACATAACTAAAATTAAATAAAAAACTTAATGAATATAACACATAACTCATTTGTCATAATTGGACGGTTTTCCCCCCCATTGAAACCCTACGAGCAGTTAACACACACACATAACAAAATTACATTTTTCCATGGTGACCCTTATGAATTCATCTAGAATGTCCCAATGGGGTGGTTTCGTTCTCATAATTCCCCCTTTGTTTGATATGAATATAGTTCCCTGCAAAACACATAATACCGGACCACATCTTTGTCCTTCACATGGCCACGTTAAGAGCATCCAAGATAAATATTGAAGTTTAAATCCTAATCATCTACATATGAATCAAATCATCATCTAGGAAATTACGACTTCCTTTACAATTCAAAACATCTCTAGTCTACATTTCTCCATGTCAAAAATGATTACACACATTATCTTCAATTAATCCAGCCTACTTGTTGTGACAAAATATCACATGTTAGAATATATATATATATATATATAGATATATATATATTATATATATATATATAACCACATGCAATAGCAATCACATCAATATTCACATGTCTCTATAATTCCACACCACTCCTAGAAGCGATCGAAAACTCATAATAGTCCTCAGTATCATACTAACATCTAAAATCTATGCGAAAGTCAAAATAATACAAACTGTCCACCATAATATCGTCCATAGTATGGAATCACAGGTAATAAATGTCAAGGGAAAGGGGGCATTCATCTTAGAATAGGTCAATTTGAAAAGGTCTTACAGGAAGTTTCCATCAATGGAGCCGTCGAGTCATTTTTTCATTCAACCGCTAGCAACAAGTCTCAAAATCATGGAATGGCATGGTAACTGTTGTCCCCAATTTCATAACTGCGCCACTTGTAATCAAATGATGATAAAAAATGTGCATTTGCACGTGTAAAGAAAAGGTTACACCACTTCATTGGGCACCAATTTTTTTTTTATGATCATTCATAGTAATATTAATTTGATATTTTGAATTCATTTCATCCCCCGTTATCATCCTATATTCAAGAAAAGGCCACAAGTGGATGGTCTAATAGTACTTTACGTATTCGCCCCAGTGAGCCGAGGGTGATAGCCCTCAGAAATAAACAAACTTAATACCATTTAAATGGAATTAATATGAAGAAAATTACTAGTTCGAAGTACAAACCCACTATCATTGTTAGATACTCGCTTGGAATTCCTCGGATCTCTATCTATCATAGAATGGTCTTAGAACATTGGGATCTAACTTCGAAATATTTTCAGAACTCTTACCCATAAGGTAACAAACCAGAAGTGTGTCCACAAAAAAGAATTTTCTAAAATCATTCGAAAGATCTAGATGAGTACAAAAGGACATGGCATACAAAAGCTCAAATCTAGCTGTGGGATGAAGTGATAACCACGAAATGTTGTCAACAAGAAATTCCCTTACAATTTTATTCTATGGGTGAGAGGTAGTGTTTATATATCACTAATGTTTGACATTGGAACTCATGGAAAACAACAAGAATTGTCGTAGTTCCAACCAATGGAAGCTAGGTATGCATAATTTATGGAATTAAAATATATGATAGATATCCTACCATGCAAAACCTGGAGAGAATTATTAGGCATGATCAAGAGGACATTTACAATAGGTCAAGGAAAGACCTTCCAAGAAGGGGAATTAGTTCTGAAATGGGATGAAAGATAGGAAAAAATGGGTAGGCATACCAAGTTTTATGCCATTTGGAGTGGCCCCCTCCTGGTGACAAGATGAAGAATAATAATCCTTTAACTATTACCTTGGATGGAGAGAAACTTTCGATTATGGTTAATGCGAATCTATCTCAAACATTTCTATTGAAAGAAAATTCTCACTCTTTTATATAGTCTAGGATTTAAGTCCTATAAGTGTGTATGAAAATTATCAGTGTAGGTTAGGTGTTAATGTCCCTAATTTCCTTCAGCAAAAGTTTTTACTACACTCCCAAGTTGTATCACTATGCAATTCAATCTGCTCAGGATGGATGTTGTAAAATGGAATAAGTTCATACTTGTTGAATACGTTGCTAATTTGAAATGAACAAAAATGCAGAGAACTAAAATTCAGTTTTGAGACAATACTTTTAGGAACAGGTTTTAGGAAAAACCGTTTATAATTTATGCATTTATACTTCATGACTAATGGATACTTCAGAAATTGATCTTTCACCTAACAGATAGTAATCCCGTGAGAATGCTAACTGTTATCCAAATTTTACCACTCATGAGAAATTGTGACAAACATGCCTCACACATAGAAAAATAGAAGTTTGGTGTGGCAATGTATCTCACATTTTGGGCATGAGCTCAGTAAGTTGAAGGGTGGACATGGATATTTGGTGGGATGCACATGTGAAGAGTATACTTCGAGTCTGACAATTCAATTTTTTATGTAGAACCATTGCATCTCTGTTGGATCAAAATCTTAAATGGCGGCTAAAAGGTCTGGATGACATCAAAGTCTGATCTTTTATAATTCAGACTTCAAGAATTTAGGAGATCGGAATTGTCGGAAGGGTCAAAAATGATAGTTCCATGTAAGGAATAAACTTGACTTCTATAACCCAAAGTCCTTAAATTCAGATTCCATGCTTTTATGGGATTTTGAAGATATGCTACGCCCCAAAACAAAAGCTTCTAAATCCTTGAAACCAAAACTCCAAAATCCTAAAACCCAAACTCCCCAAATCTTGAAACCCGAACATCCTAAACCCTAAAACCCTAAAACCCCGAAACACAAAGGTGGGAAACTTGAAGTCCAAATTTTGGACTTTGGGGGTTACAAATTTTTACACACATTTTTTGTTTGAGTGATGAAACTGCCAAGCAACATGATTTTGGATTCTGAAATATGAAGTATAAAGTTTGGACTTCAGATGGTTTTAATTTTGGAACTCTCAAGCCGAACTGCCAAATGAAATAGTGGACAACAATCTCTAAAGCCCAAGTCTAATTTCCTGAAATTCCTTCTCTCTCTCCATTTTCTGTTGCAAGTGATTTTAATGCATTTTATGGTGGTGAGTAATAATTTTATTCCTTCTCTCTCCCTTTCTCTCATTCTTTCTATACATTGTTAAGGAGGAATCTATTTTCAAAAGGTTCGAAAACTTTATATGGTCATTCCTTCTTTCTTTAATAAGAATTTCCTGAGATTTCAAACCTCCATATTTTGAATATTGTAATGTTAAAATTTTTGCCTCTTATACCCTAACTGTGAATGTGATTTTATATCAACTTGAGAGTAATAAAATCATATACGTGGATCTTCAAACCCTCTTCTGTGTTATATACAACGTGTTGATCTTTCATTACATGCAAGGTTTAGAAGGTTCTTGTGTGTTGATTTTATTGGCAGGTTGTTAACATCCTTACTAGGCAATAAAACGCTTCCCTAAGAGTAAGGTTTTATTTTCAGGCATTACCTCTAATCTTTGTCTCCTTGGAAACATTAGATTAGGGTTAGATCTTGTCAAACACTTTTCCATTTTGGAGTAGTTACAGTAGGTTATGATAGGAATTTGGGCCTTCTCTGAGGGTTATCCCTTTTGTCAAAGTCCTCAAACTTTGGGGTAACTACTCCATGTTTGAAAATCATACTGCTCCCTAACATTCACTTTCCGTTGCAAGAAATTAGGAGTGATGGTGATTTCACCCAAGCAACAACTTAGAAGGCAACCATTTGAGTTTGGTGACCCGTTAAATGAAAATTGTTCTTGGATAGGATTTTCTTCATTATATAGTTAACAATTCATTTTAATTAATTAGACAATTTCTTGGTAAGAAGGATCATTTACGAGGCTATTTAGATACTAAAGGAAGAGTGGCACTTTGCAATCGGACAATGTATTCTGTAAGTACAAACCACACTAATCTTAAAGAATATGACCAAAAAATGTCCCAATCTCATTGGGAAAGGGTTAATATTTCACTCACTTTGTGGGGCATTCGAGATCTTCGAGGTCATTTGGTTCTATTTCCTACCCTTTCGCCTTTCCTCCACACCTATCTTTCCATCCCACAATGAACTTCATGTTTAGTATTGCTAAAGCATGTACTAGATTTTTCTCATGTTAGTCTTTGGTTTGCAATATGTTGAGATGAACGATAGTTTAGATTGAATCCCACTCATATTTAGTGTAACCTGGTTGACCCTTCGAGCATGATAGTTAGACTAGGTTAAGTTCTAGTGGACTGATAAGATGAGATGAGAAAACTTAAGAGGATGTGACTTCTTGCAGGCCGACACCCCTTACCCCATCTTTCTATTGAGGTCCTAGATGAAGCGAATTCTGAGGGGAGGGGTATGTACCCTGTACATATTTTTCTCTCTTCCTAGGATTTGTTCCTCATCTGAGTATTTGATTATTACTATACACATTGATATTTTACTACTGTAAACTTTGGGTTATTTCTTGCTCACTATTATCATCATATGGTATACAACATTTATTATTGGACATGGCATTATTGAGAATCTTTTTAATAGTCATGATCTTGGTAATGTCATGTTATTATAGACTGATGATGTTATGACTATTGTGGATTGAATATAATTTTTGCTATATGAACTTTATTGTCATCGTGATTTTGAGTGTGTTATTGATAATATTAGATCATGCTTCTATGATATCATGGTACATAGATGTGATGAATATTATACAACTAACATATTATATTTGATTTTTTGTTATGATTTATATGGAAATTTTATCATCTCAAGCAAATTTTAGGTTTCCTTAATTGCGTAGGATGCTCTAGGTTAAACCACTTGTGACTGTGAGACTAAGTGCTATCAATACCAAATATGAGTAATTCATCTTATCGAACCTATTCTCTCATCTTGTTGTATTTTGGTCATTGTTTGTAATTAGGGAATTCAATTAAACATTCTATTTGAATTTGACTCATTCATATTGTTATCTTCCTAACCTTGAGTACCATGGTAAAATTAATTTTGCCACATTTCTCACTTAATTTGGATTTATTTGTGATAATGTGGTTATTTGGGATGATTTTTGTTATGGGTTGTCTTACTATCTTGAAATTATTTATGGATTCCTTTGGATTTTCTAATCAACATTTGTGGGAACTATTCCTCGCCTTGGTTATGACCCTAAATGCTGAAATCCAAATTTTTACCTTTTAGGGCATTTCTGAAGGCATGTATTAAAAGGAAAGTGTCCTCTTTACCTTATATATGTCCATTGGTGGGGAAAGTTTTTTTGTGAAGCTAAAAATTATTTTTATCATTCCACCCTCTCACAAGTCATAATCCAAATCTTATTGTCTTATCTGACATGGGTGACCTTGGGATTGTGTTGTGGGATTTGGAGGCTAATTTGAATTTGTGTCCGTTTGAAATTTTTTATTTAGGGAATATGGAAAGTGACATGGGTGACATGGATGTATTTATTATTTGAAAGAGTGACAATTTTCACCCTTCTATGGGTTTGTGAGATAGAGAGCTAACGTATATCTTCCTTATTTTTTGATGTTTGGTGGAATTTTGGCAAATAACTTTGGAGGGGAGCTTTTTGAGCTTAACGAGTCAAAAATCTAGGAGCTTGTGAACATGTGGTTGGAGTGTGAAATAGGACTCACACATCATTTCATATTGGTTTATAAAATTTCTTGTATGTGTGTGGATGTTATGCGATGGTAATGAATTGTTATTTTGGGGTTGATTTTGTGATTTTTTTACTATTCAATTTTACTTTGTTTTGAAATTTAAATTTGAGTTTTCTTTTCTCTTCCACCCCCATCATCGGGGTGTGGATTTTGAGTTGGTTTTTGGAATAGGAGTGGACCCTCATCTTTATGGATTATTAGGGAATCCATGAATTTTTTTATTGATACTCCCTTCCTTGGGGGAGGTTAAAGGAATTCCCATTTAGCTTGAGAATCCCCTTCAATCCATTCCAAGGAATATTGCAAGAATTGAAAATCCTCGACAAGGAGGAGATAATGAAAGTATGAGGGGTCGGGAGTTTGTGATGTTTCTTAGAGATACTACTTGGAGGATGTATTTGAACTCTTGATCTATTATATATTTTGTAATTATGATGATCGTTATCCCCTCTTCCAATTCCCTTTCTTTCTTGTTTTGTTGGTGGATTTGGTATATTAAACAAAGTTTTATTTTTATTTATTATCTTGTCCATTCTATTTTTAGTGAATTTAAAAACTTGTTTACCTTCACTTCATTTCGTAACGTGCTAAACCTCTTTCCAATGGGCTTGGGGGAGTATAGAATGCACTTTCTTCGGAAAGAACACATGTAATAATTATTGTAGGTTAGGAGGAAAATGATTCCACCATCTTAATGTGCTTGGAACTTGAATAAAGAAAACATTGGAGTGACTTTTGAATATCAAAGTATATTTTATTTGGCTAGATAAATTCCAAAAATTTGGGTATGTTGCTCCCATATTTTTGGGATGTTTGTTCTACTTGCATTTTAATAGTTAATTTTATTGTTTAGTGGGAGTTGTGGGCAAGTATCTCTTTCTTGTAACGGAAGTTGTAAATTTTTGCACTATGTGATCGGGAATTTTTTTATTCATTTGTATTGTATTGGAACTATGAAAGGATTGTTCTTCCTTATTATCTCATTTATTTTCCTAAGTTTGTTCACTTTTTTCATTATGAGTTATTAAAATAAGGAAATAATGAGTATGTTGGAGTTGTAATAAAGTTGTAAATCACATTTTATTTGATTAGTTTATTCCGTGAAGAGAAAGGAGTTTTGAATTTTTATTTCATTTATCCACCAAATGATGTCTCAATTTTTATGAGTTTGGATTAGAAAAGAAAAGATATTTTGTTGTAATTATTTAATATTTTAGAATAAATATGTAAGGTGAATATGGATAACTAGTCTTGTGATAACATATAAAAATCTTATCTTATTACAATTATGTTTTCATCTAAGGTATGATCTAAAAAAGGAATAGATTAACATTTTGTAAATACGGTTTATTCTTCTGTTAAATTTTCTTAGGAAATTTAGTGACATACAAAAATAAAAATTAAATTTGAGTGTAAATGTTCTCATGGGTTAAATATTTTACTTTTTTTGTTCTATAACAAACTTGAATAAGTTTAAGCTATTAGTTTTTACTCTTGAAATTTTATATATTACATTCATATTAGAAGTTATTTTTCTTTAAAAATAACAATGTGATTTTAATAAATCAAGGATTTTATTTTTCCTTCTAACTTAATATTATTCTCACTTGCTAGAGGAATCCACACGTGCATGTGCACACACCCACAGACAGACACATAGGTTTGTGTCTGTTATATTTAAAACTAAAAGAAACTTATCACTGTTGATAATGGTTTCCATTTACTTTCATTATGGGATTAACAAGAGAATACACATACACACACACACACACATAGATATACATATACATAAACACACACACACACATACATACATATATATGTTTGTACGTATACCTAGTTATACACATATAGTTATGGGAGCACATTTTTATTAAAAAAACAATAAACAAACTTTATAGTGGGTGGAGGGGCAGCAGCTTGGCCATGCACACCTCCCCAAAACCTCATCACATAACCCTTTCATGGCTTGGACACAATGTACGCAACCATAACCAACCTCACCCATCATTGGCCAATGAGGCATCCCCATCCATGCCACACTTCATAGACCCCACGTCATTCCTTTCAACCACAAATCCTGCCCCTTCTTCCACCATAGATCTACCGCATTATCTCTCCTTGAATTCACCCTTTTGTAAGGATCCATTACACAAAACCCTTGAGGTGTTAGTTAAATCCGTACATGAGAATCATAACATCCAACCATGCTTTTGTAACCTAGACTGCGGGCTAGATTTGTATGCGTATAATGGGACCAAACCCTGCCTTATACAAGCCTTGGGTGAACACTACTATGTCGATGTATATAACCGTGCCGAGACTCAGAACTGTGTGGTTTCTTTGATACCAAATGTAATGAATTGTTACACCAAACCCTTGTGACGTTAGTGAAATATTCATAAGAGGATCATAACATTCCTCCATGCTTTCACTACGCAGCGTCACTAATCCACAACTTTAATAACTAAATATGTGTTGGGCCACTAATTCACAACTTGAATAACCAAATATATGAAGGTTTAGATAATTTATCCCTAAATTTGTTCCACCATCCCCATGATCCAAAAAACTAGGGTTTTAGGAATAGACCCTTTTGATCAAATATTGATCTAACCCTTTCTGCTAGAGGTCAGAATAAAATCATAAATCACATAACACAAACTCAAATTTGATTTTGAGATATTTCCGAAAATGTAAAAAATTTAGGAAAAATCTTAAAATTTTGGCCTGTGGAGAAAAATATTCAAACTCCATAAAACTGCAATAACTCTCACAAAATAGATCAAAAAATTCTAAAACTTCATTTTTATAACCTTTAAATATATTCACAACAACATAAAATTTTTTTTTCCTAATTCTTTGTTATTTAGAAGATATAGGAAAAACTTAAAATAAATATTTCAACCCTAAAACGGACTTATCTTTCGCAAGACAGCTCCAAAAGATCTAAATATTGGAGGGACTTTCCTTTATATGATTTATCCACTTCCCATATAAAATATCTGAAAAATACTAAGTAAATATCTGGATATAGTTGAATCACCAACACTACGGTTTCATCCCACAAAATTGTCAAGATCGATGCTTTGATACCACTAGATAAGATATTTGCATATAATAAATGAATAATTTATAGAATATAACACAACACAAGAGATATGGATGACCAAGATGCCCAAATAGTCAATATATGTAGAATAACACCCTTAAGGTAGGGTAACACCATACAATACTCCTTAAGGAAGGAGTAACTCCACAATATTGGGAGATGGGAGTCCACTTCGAGAGGGACACCTCTAATATACCTCTACCAAGTAGAAGAATCAACTCATATCTCCAAAAAATACAACACTTTATTGGAATATTATGTGGAATTATTTGTAACTCTAGTAAAAAAATATCTAACAAATTCTCTTTGGTTCACAAGTTATATGAGAAATAAAAAATTAAGGTTTTTGCCGTAATTTTGGCACAAATCATAGGTATGATACCACTTGTAATGTAATTAGCTATATAATTCAGATTATGAGCATAAATAGAACACCAAAGAACACAATATTGGAAATAAATTATCTCAATATGCAATTAGAATAGATTTTCCACTTCGAGGGGGCAACCTCCAAACTATACAATAAGACTCAAATGTTAAAATGATGATCAAATACTACCTAAAATCCCCTATATATACTATTCATATGTTATGGCCATCACCAAGGCCGACCTAAAAATTATGATAAATTATAAATGATATTGTAAAATGATATGGCAAGCCAAAAGTTGACTACTCGTATCCTAATATAAGTAATAGGTTAAGGGTGTAGCATACCCTCCCTTTTGTAATGAAATATTGAGGGAGAATTTGTAAGACCAAAAGGCATTTCCCAAAATGCATAATGGCCCTAATGAGTCCTTAAAACCATTTTATGAACATCTTCCTCTCTTATTCTAATTTTATGGTACCCCGAATTAAGATCTAATTTTATGAAATAAATAACACCATGCAATTCATCAAGTAAATCATCAATTACTGGAATAGGAAACTTATCTTTGATGGTGTACTTGTTGAGTTCTCGATAATCTAGACATATCCTCCATGTTTCATCCTTCTTATGTACCATAACCACTAGTGAATAATATGTGCTCTAGCTATGCCTGATGATACCTACCTTAAACATTTAGTGCACCATTTTCTCGATCTCACTTTTCCAGGAATATGGGTATCTGTATGGTCGAATGTTAGGTGGTTATCTCCCTGGAATAAACCAAATGGCATGATCATTATCCCTAACTTGTGGTATTCCCTTTAGAATTTCATCAAAAATAGACGAGTAAGCATCAACAATGTTTTGAAGATCACCTGGCATTGAAGACTCTGTATTTTCTACCTCTATGGAAAATATCTTTGCTACAAATCCATCTACTCATTTCCTAAGAACCTTCTGTATCTAATGAGAGCTACTAATCTATGGAGAATTAGCTACCATATTTTTCAATTGTATTTTCCTTCCTTCTAAATAAAAAAACATTAACAATTATTGGAAATTCATTTCTATAGTACCCAAGGTTGTGAGCCATTGGACACCGAAAACAATATCTACCTATACCATAGAAATAGCAAACATAGGTGAGTATAACATGATACTACATAACTTTCCTGTGGACTTGATTTTCCCAACATCGGAAATCATAACTTGTAGTTTTGGAGCTCGGTAAATAAAAAATTTAAGGCAGGCATCGAACTTACTATTTATGAAGTTATGAGTACTCCCCGAGTCAATCAAAACTGTCACCATTTGTTTTTATTGATAGCCAATAATCTTGAGTGTTTGTAGATTACTAATACCTGACAATACATAGAAATAAATTGTAGGTTTGTGATCCTATACTTCATATTCTACGGGTTCCTCATATTCTCCTATAATTTTAAGTTCCTCTTCATCCTCATTTCCTCCTTCAATATAGAAAAAAATTTTCCCAACACATTTTTGTCCCCATTCATATTTGTTGTCGCAGTTAAAACATAATCATTTTTATCTTTTTTCCTTCCATTTGTTGAGGATTCAGTCTAATCGGCTGAGTGGATGATGGGGAAGGGGTACTATAGTCTCTAGTGTTAGTGAAAATATTCCTCCTGCTACAAAGAATATTTTCCTCTACTCTACATGCAATGATAATAGAATCATAAAACTTGAGTGGATTAAACATATTTACCTCATTCTCAATCTAGTCCTTAAGACCCCCAATAAACAAGTCATTCAGGTTTTGTTCTATAATATTCTCCACCATTAAGGATAGGTTTTGGAATTGATGCGCATAATCTTTGACTGATCATGTTTGTCTTAACTTTTCCAATTGACTAAAGAAGTTATCTGAAACACTGGTACTATAGTGAAATTATAACTCCTCAATAAAAGTTTTCCAAGTGACACTGATAAAATTCTTCTTCCTTTGAGCACATAACCATCAATACTAGAAGAATTAGTTTGGTTCAAGATACAGGGATGCCAATGTCACTATTTGGCTTGATGGCATTTGATGTAACTCAAATAAGTTCTCCATTTTATTTATCCATTACAGAGGATCCTTCCCATAAAATTTACGCATCTCTACTTTCAGTATAATGTTTTGTGGTTGCGAATAAGTTGGATTTTTATTGGGTTGGAAAAGTGATCCAACATGGTTATTTTTCCTATTATTCTAAACTAAAGATCCTCCTTGGTTGGGTTGGGACATATTAGATACATAATTTTTACCCTTTATATGTTGCATGATATCATCCAATCACTAATTTATTTGGTCTATGTTTCCTTTACATTTCATTTCATATTGTGCATTTCATAGTTAATACACGAGTTAACTCACCTTATGATATACTGAGGTAAATGCAAGTGCTAAGGAGTCTATATTTACCCCTTCTGACTCTAAATCTTCTATCACTACCACATATTTATATTGGGTTGTAACTGGAGTGACCGGATTATTTTTGGCTCTTTTGGAAGGCCCTGTTATGATGTCAAAGCCTAGGGTTTAGGGTTTTAATATAAATTCAGCCCAATAGGAAAAAACACAAAGAAGATACTACCAATATGTTTTTGATGGCTTTCCAAAAATGTAAAGAACTTGGAAAAATTCAACAAATATTAGCCTATGGATTTGATATTATAATGTATATTTGTTGATGTAGATTTCAACATGTGGCACACATAGGAATTAGTTAGTTATATGGGGTCACACATGAATTAGTTATATTGGGTAATGAGTCATCCTACATTAGGATTAGGTGCTACCCATTATTTAAGAGTAATGTATGTCGATATAAGGGATGTGAGTATTGATTTCAGGGAGCTATAATTTAAGTCTTTACTTAGTAGAGGTATATTTGACGTTTCCCCCTTGAAGTGGATTCCCATCCTGTGAGATTGTGGAGTTAATCCTTCCTTAAGGAGCATTGTATGGTATTGCCCTAATTTAAGGGTATTATTCTGAATATATTTTGTATTTTGGCATCTTGGCCCACCCATATATATTTTTTGTGTTATCTTCTACAAATTATTCATTTTCTATATGCACAAACATTATCAAGTTGTATCAGAGTGTCGATTTCAGAAAACATTCAGTACAAACCCTAAGTTAAGATATTCATCTATATTTTGAAATATGATATGAATTTTTTCTCATTTGTTTTACCATAGTTTTGAAATGGTATCATAAAGCTATAGTCCAAATTTCATAAACTTCTGATATCTTTTGTGGAGATTATTGCACTTTTAGGGTTTCACCTAAATTTGGTTAACAAGCTGCATTTTTAAAATTTATTTTCCAAATTTTTACCATTTTTTCCACTCCCATTCAGAAAGAAATATTAAAAATTTCATATTTTTTTTAGATTTGGTTTGTAGATAATGATATATGATAGTTTTAGGGTTTACATAAAATCGGCCTATAGGTTGTAATTTCCATCTTCATTGATTTTTTTACCTATTTGGATTACCACAAAGATGTAATCACAAACATTATAAAGTTGTATTAGAGTGTTAATTTAGTAGTGAATAATTATTTGTGGTTTCATATTGGAGGCTAAATTATAAACAAAATCATCACTTCAAATATTATTTAAAGGAGTAAGTTTGTGAAACCCTAATTTTTGTGCATCATAGATATACTAATTTTCTATGGCAATTAGGAAATTGATGCAAAAAAGTGGTGGTTATAATTTAAGAAAATGTCATTTGAATTTTTTTAGTATGGGTTAGTTTTTATCTTCATCTTTGTGGGAAAGCATGACATTAGTATTCTTATTTGGATATAGATCTGTTGGATTCGGATTGGGAGGAAATGGAAAATATTTTCCTAGTTAGATGGGAAACAAAAAAGAAACATAATTTTGTTAAAGAAGAAGAAGAAGAAGAAGAATTAAAAAAAATTGTTGATTATGAAGCTATTATACATGATAATGCATCTCCAAAGAAGGAAGCTTCAATATTTCAGTTTGAAGGGTGAATTCAAAGGAAAAGGATAATTATTTCCATAAAATCTAGAAGAAAATATAACTTCATCAATATGGATGTAGCTCACAATCTACATGTGCAAAGAAATCATATTAAGGCAAATCATGTGGATGATACATTTAATCAAGTTTTTGAAGATTTAAAGCTCTCTATGGATAAATATGTCTTACATTTATATTTTTATGCGTTAAACATGGATGGTATGGATATTTTTCTTGGATATCCTTGGTTAGAGACAGTGGGAAAACTTAATCTTAATGTAGAAAATAAATTCATGAAATTATGGTACAAGAGAAAGAAAATTACATTACAAGATATCACACGTAACAAGGAAAAAAGTAATGTAAAATTGGATCATGAAGATGAATTTGAATATGCTAAAGAAGGGAATAAGGATGATTCAGAAGGAGAGGATGAAGAACATGATGAAAAAATAAAAAATAGTTTCTCTACTAAAGATAAAAATGAAATAACAAACAATTTAGAAGAGGAAAAGAAAGTGGAGGAAATGATTGATAAGATTGAGCATAAGTAAGTTTGCACCATATAGATACAAACGTCATCATGAGAGGAAAAAATCATGGAGACATGCTTGGACACATGAGGGAAGCAATCTATATGGATATACAAGGAATTGGAGGAGTAATAATTTTGGCAATACATGGAAACAATGGAAAAATAATTATATGACATGGAATCACAGGAATAAAAATTATGGATATGCATGGATGCTGAGGAGGAATGCATATGGACTAGGATGGAATTAGATGAGCATAATGGAATATGGAATAAGGTTTGGAGCAGCATCACCCACTAGGATTTCATATGGGTGGTTGGATGATTGAGCATGCCAAAAAGTGTGCAATAATTTCAAGCACATTCATTATATGGATTCTTTTTATGTTTTAGGGAAGAAAATATGTTAAAGAGGGGAGGTAATGTTATGTTCCTTGGGATATGATATTTTAATGTATATGGGTTGATGAAGTTGCGGACATGTGGCACACATCTGATTAGCTAGTTATATGGGGTCACATAAGAATTAACTATATTGAGTAACGAGTCAACCTACATTGGAATTAGGTGTTACCCATTTATTAAGAGTAATGTATGTCTATATAAGGGATGTGAGTATTAATATCATGAAGGTATGATTTGAGTCTTTAATAAATAGAGGTATATTGGAGGTGTTCCTTTGAAAGTGGATTCCCATCTTGGGAGATTGTGGAGTTACTCCTTCCTTAACTAGCGTTGTATGGTGTTGCCCTACCTTAAGGGTATTATTTTGAATATATTGCATATGTTTTCATATTTTCCCACCCATATATCTTGTTTTGTGTTATCTTTTGCAAATTACTCATTTTCTATATGCAAAGACCTTATCACCTTTGAATCCCCTCAACCACTTTAAATATGTCAAGTAGTGATTACTGCCCCACCTGTTACATGCTTAAACACACAAATATATATATTATATATATATATATATATATATATATATATATTATATATATATATATATATATATATATATATATATCCTCCCTCCTGCGCGACCCATGTCACCAACCTATGCAAAGGAATTTCATAAGGAAAAAATGATTTTCGGTATATCAATAGAAAAAATAAATAAAAGTTGGATTTACTGGAGTATTAGGTCTCCCTTGTAAACCCTAGGATCTTGTGGCTACAATTTAATCAATCCAATAGCCAACAATCGCTACTCTTTACCTTAATTTTTGTGGGAGTTGTTTTATTTGGTAAAAAGAAATTAGTTGAAAATTATGTGAGCAATATAGCTAATTATTTCATATGGGTATATTAGTGGGTTGTGTTAATTAGTTGACGTGGGATTGTTTTGGATTCACAAAGTGGAATCCCATGACCCCTTTAACTAGCAAAATCATTGGTTTAAATTGTCATAAAAAAGTAAACCAATTAAAATGTAATTAATTAATAAAAAATATGAATTAAATTTATCACTTTAGCCATGTTGCCTATGTACAAGAAACCCCAATTCCTTTCCACACATGGAATCTGAGCATTCATCTGAGGCCTTCAGAGACCTTAACTCTCTTAATAAAAATTAATATCACCGTTTAAAGTTTTTTGGAATGACTTAATAGAGAAAAGATAATAATAAATGGATAAGTTAATGACACACTTGACTAAAAAAATCCACACTATTATTCAATTGTGTCGATTCACCATAGGTTTTTTTGGGATAAATATTGGGGCATTACAAATGAAAATACTTAATTATTCGAAGGTAGAAGTCTATATGTAATATATTGTATTTCTAATATTTATCATATTAATATAATGTCAAAGTTATTTTGGGTTTTTAACCTACAAGGATTCTTCCAGGATAAATAAATTGTCAATATTCTAGATATTTTCAAGTCTATTTCATATCTACCTATTTCATCATATTTTGGTTTACTTTATTACTCACATGTTATCACATAACACCAAAATTTTGTATTAAAGCTAGGTTGCTTACTTAGTGGCAATTTATTTTCTTTTATTTAAACAAATTTTTAAGTTGTGGACCCATTTTTAGTAGAATATCTAATATGAAAGCTAGTAACACAAGAGTCGATATTGACATGTTTGATGGAAAATTATACAAGTTATGGATATTCAAGATGGAGGATTTTTTTCATAGAGAGGAATGAATGGATCATGCTTACACAAAAAAATTCTCATATTTTAACACAAGATAAATGGGAAGAGGTTCAAATGAAGGGGAAAAGTACTATAAGGTTATGTGCTTCTGAATTGTGTTATTGAGTGTTTTCTAATAAGAAAAAATGAGTTATGCGATAATCTAGGGACACTCTATCATGACAAATATTTAGTGCATAAGAATTTTCTAAGGAATAAGTTGTATTATTTGGGATGAATGATGGTGAATTAGTTTCAAAGAACCTGAATAATTTTAGATTTGTAATAATATAATTAATTTAAATTGATATGAATGTAGATGATAAGGATAATTATATTAGTCATCTCAATTCTTTTACACATTATTTGAAATGTGTTACAATACATTTTGTAAATGAGGAGCTCAAACCCATGTAGTTATTCTAATACTCATAAAATATTCAATACAAATATAGATTTCCTCAACCTATATATTAATTAGTACCCAAGGAGTAAAAACAAGTGTAACTAGATATACTTCAGAATGCACACTTGTTAAGCTATGGATATGTAAATTTGTATAGTACGGTGTTAAAATAGAGTGTTTATGGATAGACATTAACTAGAGTACACCTTACTTAACTTCTATTTAATGTGTGGGTATTTGACAAAATTTTATATGAATTTGATATTTTTATGAATCGACATGGTCTATTGTTCACCTATTTTATATATTTATTGTTTTATATAGAGGTTTTTCCTAATATATTATCTTTATTGATGGAATATTATGATAGATTTACATAATAATTGATAAGTATTTCATAGAAGATATATTGAGAAATCAAATAGAGTAAATAAATATATGTATGCATTTAATATCAATTCATATTAAGGCCAAACAATAGGTAGAAATAAGACAAACATAAAAAATCCAACCATTTACACTTGAAGGAGATAAATGTTAAAAAGAGACAACTATTATTAAATGTAGAAAATTTAATTTTATTCTTTTCTTATTCAATAAATTTAGGTGTGAATATATACATGTTTGTAAAGACCAAATGTTTGAGAATGTAGAATGCCATGAATTAATGGAAAGCGAATCACATAAGTGACCAGTCACGTCTACAATGTAATATTACACTTAAATATTACCACTAATTATATTATTTTTTACCAAGCTAACCCCGAAATGTCATCATATTATTATTCTGATTTTGGTGTTTTTTTTTCTGAGCTATCATCTTTGTGTTGTGACGTGTTTTTACTACTTCTTATGGTGAGGATGGCATATTGAATTATGTGAATCAATATGATTAGATGTGCTCTCATTTCCATAGTTGTGGATAAAGAGGTGGGCTTGGTATGCTCTTGTAGTGATACTAGCACCTTTCTAGGGGGCATTTTATCTTGAATTCATAATCTATATCATACCCTTCTTCAAATTTGGCATAAGTATTCTCTTTCTGGCACCGTACAATAAACAAAACCCAGTCAAGAAATTATTGACGCAATATGTTCTTTATTTGTATGCTTTTTTGAGACTTTCAAGTAGCACAAAGTAAAAATATCACCCTATGGGCCTTAACTTCAGTAAATCAATTATTGCATATATCCATAGTTTCTTGCACTACCTCTAACATATTTGGGCATGATTGATATGCACTTAAATTACTATGCAAGATCATAGAATTTACCTTATTGAATGGTTTCTTGTGTTCTACAAGTTTTTTTGTTATGGATAACACCAGAGAATCTTAGCTATCAAGGGATATTTTTCTGTGGCATATTTTTAGTGAAATTGATGAAATTGCAGTAGTGGATTGTGCTGAACTTGTGTTTGTTCCAATATAATTGGAGAAGAGTGCAGAAATATCCACATGTTTCCTCATTTGTCCACCAGAAAAAAAAAGAAAAAAGAAAATATAGTTCCCTATTGTAGCACATGTTAAGTGTTCCCAATTATCTATAGAAATTGTGTTAATCTTGTTCACTAAGATTTTGATGATGGTTTCAAACTTCAGCACATGCATTTATTGACATGCTAGTCTACAAGACACACATGTTATAAAAAGAGTATGTTTGCCCCTAGAAAAGAAAAAAGAAATTTGCTTTTTATATGATTTTAGTAGTAGATAATTTTGTTTAGATTCGTAGATGTAGGAAAAGCTATTAAAGGAAATAAATCAAATGATTTGTATTAGACAAAATCATTTGCTTTTTAGTTTTATTTTTAGGAGAGTTGAGTGTTTTGTTGTTAGATGAAGTCGTGTATATTTATTTGAGGAAATTGTATGTTTTTCTATATCTAACACATTTAGACAGATTGTAATGAGCTGAAGCTCTGGAACTAGAATATGCACAAAATTTCCTATACGAGATTCTAATAATATGTTTTATTTACAAATATTTATTTTATTTCTATTATTTGTTATTTTATGTGCCTAATTTCTACAAATTGGTATCAAAGTGTGGATTTCTTTAGCAGGTTTGTAATTGACAATAGGTTATGGATTCTATATCCAGTCTAAAGACACCACAATTTTTAGGAAAAAATAATGAGTATTGGTCACTAACCATTAACATAATATTCAAATCCCAGTATGTGTGGGAAATCGTAGAGAATGGGTACATAGAGCTCGTAGATGCAGTAATATATAATTCACTCTCTCAGGCATAGACATATACTTTGAAGGATTTAACAAAGAATGACAGAAAATATCTTTTCTTCACTCATCAATCCATGCATGAAAGCATCCTACCTATAGTGGAAGTAACCATAAAGTGCAAATTACGTGGGAAACTCTCAAAATCATGTATCAAGGTAAAGAGAATGTAAAAACTTGCAAGCTTCAGTTACTTCTTCAAGATTTTGAAAATATGTCAATGCAAGATTAAGATTCTATAGAATCATTCTTTAATTTTGTAGTTTTTTTAGTCAATAAAATCAAATCTCATGGTGAAATTATTGAGGATGGAAGGATTATTGAAAATTTTCTTAGAAGTTTTCCTACAAAATTTGATCCTTTGGTAGTTTGTATTCAATAAACTAAAGATCTAATTCCGTTTTCAATTGATGAGTTGAATGCATCACTAATAAATCATGAACAGAGGTTGAATAGATCACATGTAGTTTTAGATCAAGATTTTTCATCACAGGTATCAGGAAATCACGGAAGAGGAAGAGGAAATTTCAGCCCTAGAGGTAAAGGAAGAATTTCATCTAGACAACATAGCAGTGGTCCATCAAACTCAAGTGGAAGAGGACATAGTCAAGAGGAAAGTCATAATGATTTTTCAAGTCAGAGACAGGATAAATTGTATGTGAAGTTTCACTATTGTAAGAGATATGGGAACTATGCTTTTGAATGCAAGAAAAAGTAGTATGATTAGAACAAGTAGAATAAAAACTAGGTTGGAAGCTCTACTAGAAGATCCATGTTTATTGCATGCAAAAATATTGTCGAATCATTTCCTATTGAGTGTAACATATCCCAAGAGAGTCCCAGTGATGTATGGTATTTGGATTCTGATTACATTAATTACATGTAAAGGTAACTTAGATTTATTTCCTAATATGTTTGAGTCATAAAAGTTAGAAGTTACCCTTTGGAATAATAATACAGTGACTGCAAAAATGAAAATGAAGAATCAACATTCTAACAAAAAAGGGGGAGTATAAGATTATGCATGATGTTTATTGTCTTGCAGGTTTGAACCACAATCTTATGAGCATTGGTCAATTGGTACAAAAGGGATACAAAGTTTACATTGAAGAAAACAAATGTGTGATCATGGATAAGGCTCAAAGTACACAGGTTATTGTTAAAGTGAAGATGAAAAGCATTAAAATTTTTCCTTTGTATATTATACCAGCCACATCCGAAGATCGTACTACAGATTAGTCTAGACCTAAGGAGATTGAATCATATTTTCATTCAGTTGAAAAAGATGAATCGTGGCTATGGCATCTCAACTTTGGTCATTTAAAATTTGGTGGTTTGAATTTATTACATAGAAAAAATATGGTTAAAGGTTTGCCTTTGAATCAAAAACTAGATAGAGTTTTTGAAGGTTGTATTTCGGGGAAGCAACACAAAGAGTCCTTCACAGTTGGTAAAACAAAAATAACAAGTACACCACTTGAAATTGTTCACTCAGATTTATGTGGATCGATAAAAACAGATTCTATTGGATGTTTCTATACATTATGACATTAATTAATGACTATACTAGGAAGACGTGGGTGTAATTTTTGAGACAAAAATCATATGCTTTTGATATATTTCAGCAGTTCTAGGCTTTAGTGGAAAAGTAATGTGGGTACTACATAAAGGTTATAAGGACAGACAGAGGAGGTGAGTATTTTTCCAATGATTTTCTCAAATTTTTATGAATATCAAGGTATAAAAAAGAAGTTTAATTCCAGGTATACACCACAGAAGAATTGTGAGATAGAGAGAATGAATAAAACCATCATGGAGATGGAGAAAAGTATGATGAAGGAAAATAATATTTCAAATGAGTATTGGGTAGAAGTAGTAGAAATTGTTGTTTACATCATAAAAAGGTGTCCAATTGTTTGAAACATGGTTCCTCAACAAGCTTGTACTGAGACAAAACACAATATTTCTCATTTTATAATATTTGGTGTTATGGCGTACGCACATTTGTCTGATGAGCTAAGGAAGATGTTAAATAACAAAGGAGAAAAGTGCATATTTGTTGGATATTCAGAGAATAAAAAAACTTACAATTTGTTCAATCCAATTAGCAGAAAGGTCATAATTAGTAGAGATGTACAGTTTGTTGAAAATGGGGCATGGGATGGAAGTATTGAGAAAACAATCATTGTAGCAGCAGTTATTCCTCATGATGATATGGAAGATGAAAGAATAGAGAAACAAGGTATTGTATCTTCTTCAAATCTGGGACATGCAGCACAAGTTATAGCACAAGCTACACCTCCATATACATCTACGATATCTCCAATATTTTAGGAATCTTCAACCATCCAACAGACAACAAAAGGAACACAAGAAGCTACTCCTTTAGTACAAAACAATCCATCATCTGATAGTCCTTTATAGAAAAAAACAAAGAGTCTTAGTGAGATTTATAATGTTGATACAACTAATGCTTTTTTAGTTTTTGCATTGTTTTCTCAAGCTATAGATCCAATATACTTTAAAGAGGCTATAGACAATGAAGTTTGGGTTTAAGCCATGGATGATGAGATAGATTTCATAGAGAAGAATCAGACATGGCAATTTGTCGATTTTGTAGAAGGAAAGGACGTGATATGAGTGAAGTGGGTCTATAAGATAAAATATATTGTTTATGGTAAAGTCTAAAAACATAAAGTAAGGTTGGTTTCCTGAGGTTTTTCACAGCAATATGGAGTATATTACAACGAAATGTTTTCACCCGTAACACGTTTGGACACAGTAAGACTAGTTTTTATAATTACAGATAAAAAAATGGCGTATTTATCATATGGATGTAAAATATAAATTCTTGAATGGTCTTCTTGAAGATGAAGTTTATGTGAATTATCCCGAAGGTTATGAGATTTAAGGTCATGAAAAAAAAGTATACAGGTTAAAAAAACAGCTCTATGGTCTCAAGAAAGCACCTAGGGCTTGGTATAATAGGATTGATTCTTATTTGATAAAAAATGGTTTCAATAGGATCAACAGTAAGCCTACCTTATACATCAAGATCAATGATCAAAGTAAATTTTTGATTGTTTTTTTATATGTGGATGATTTAATCATAACTAGAAATCTATCTACAGATTCATTCAAATCATCTATGAAGAAAGAATTTGAGACGACAGATCTAGGTCTCATGCACTATTTTTTGGGCATAGAATTCCAACAATCAGAATGTGGATATTTTATTTCACAAGCAAGGTATCCTAATGATATTTTGAAGAGATTTAACATGTTGAATTATAAGCCAACACCATCACCTGTTGTAGTAGGTTTAAAGTTAAGAAAATATGATAGTGGATCATTTCTAGATCCAACATCGTTCAAAAGGCTAGTTGGAAGTATCATGTATTTCACGGACACAAGACCATATATTATGTATGGTGTGAACCTCGTCTCAAGGTTCATGGAATCTCCAAAAGATTCACATTGGAATGCTGAAATAATAATTTTGAGGTATGTATGTGGAACTAAGAATCATGGAATTTTATATTAAACATTAGATGAGTTCAAACTCATAGGTTATACAGACAGTGATAGTGTTGGAAGTATTTATGAAAGAAAGATCACATCTGGCTGTGCTTTTCACTTTGGAACTGTTATAGTTTCATGGGCATCGAAGAAGCATCCCATAGTCACACTATCTTCAGAAGAAGTAGATTATATAGCAGAAATAGGAGTAGCATGTCACACCATTTGGATGAGAAGAGTGTTGAAAGAATTGAGGCAGTATCAAGATGATGATACATAGATTTTTTGTGACAACAATTCAGCAATAGAATTATCAAAAAAACATTTTTTTCACAAGAGGAGAAAGTACATACACACTAGGTATCACTTCATCAGGGAGTTGGTTAACAACAATGAAATTTTTCTACAATTTTGTAGATCTAAATATTAATTTGTAGATATCTTTATGAAATTTATGGGAAATGAATTTTTTGAGTATTTAAGAAGTTGTTTTGGATTTTTTGATCTAGAATATGTGAGATTTGTATGTTCACGCTCAACTCCAGAAGAATAAAATCTTGAAGGTCAAAATTAAGGGGAAGTGTTAGAAAAAGATTAATTTTTCCCATAGAAAAGCAAAAAGAATTTTACTTTTTACATGATTTTAATATTAGATAATTTAGTATTAAACTCCTAGTTTTAGGAAAAGCTATTAAATCAAATAAATCAAAATCAATATATTGCACAAAAGCATGATATTTTTAGTTCTACTTTTAGGAGATTTGAGTTTTTTAATGTTAGACGAATCCATATAATTATTAGAGGCAACTGTAAGTGTTTTCATATCAATCACATTAAGAGAGACTCTATTGAGCCAAAGCTCTAGAACTAGAAGAAGAAATATATGCATGAAAGTGTTGATCTAAGTTTGCAATAATATGTTTTATTTTAAATTCTTTAGTTTATTTATTTCGTTGTTATTATATGTGCATAATTTCTAGAACATGGAACAATACTTATGTTTTTATCCTCTACGTTCTTGCAAGAAATAGGGGTTGTGAATAGTGTTGTGTTAATTGTCACCACAAATAGGGATGCAATGGAAGAAAGAGTTTTTTTGTCACAGATGATATTCATGTTGATAAAGGAATTTTTCTTCTGCTTCCAACATTTTCTTCTTCTTCACCTTGTGCATTCTCTTTAAGAAATGGGCTAGATTAATTTGTTTCTCATTGTCCACTATAAAAATGTCAAGTCTACAAGCTCAGAATAGAGGAAAATAAAACAAAACAAATCTCTTTTGGCTTCCCATTCACAAGTCGCGAGGGTAAACATCTCTAATACAAATTTTATTAAATGTAGAAGAATTAATTATATTTGTTCTCTATTGAATTAATATAGGTGTGAATATATACATTTTTATGAAGAAAAAATGTTTTGGAATGCAGAAGGTCAGGATCCAATGGAAACTGAACCATAGAGGTGGTTGCTTAGGTATTAAATATAATATGATACACCATTAACCATGTGATGGTTCTATCCAGATCGGGATAATATTGTCTACGGAAGTGAAATATAACAGGTAAATATATAGAGAAGTTTGATACAAGATAAATAATATTTGTGTGGAATGATATCAATCATATATGTGTATAAGAATGATATAGAGAGAATGTGATGTTTTTACAAGTCTTATGAGGGAATAGAATAGTTTTTTTACATTTTTTGTGCATGCCTATCATAATTAAGAGAAATATGCCAAATTAGTATTATCAAAAACCTAGTTATAAAATTTAGGTGTCTACATTACTCACCTTAAGATATTAAATTAATTTTTTTAATTTATAGGAAAAAACTATCCGAGTGTATTAAAATGACTTTTCCTTTTTCAATTATTTATTGTTTCGATGTTAGAATGAAGATAATATGACATGAAGAGTAAAAAAAAGAGTATAGTTAATTTCCATGTAATGAAAAATGAGGATAAATAATACTAAAATTGAAATTGAAATCTATAAAAATAAAGAGAATAAAGGAAATAGTACAACTGTCGTACAAATGTATAACAATCATGCTGGTCAAAGCACGAGGATATTAATATCATAAAAATAGTAATGTAGAATTGGGATGATTAAATATATTTACTATAAGAAGGTTGGGGGTTGATATTGTGTAACCAAAAAATTCGAAGAGAGATATTGGGGATGTAGAAAATCAGCACCCATATCCATAAGAGTAAATAAAAGTGTAATGGGATTGTAGGGGGTAGTAGTTATAAAAAATGATGAAAGGGGGAACCACATGGATACCAAAAATGTAATTTTTTAGTATGTCAGTTGCCACTAAACCTTACTGTAATTTTTCTTAATAACAACTTTACAAACAATCTAAGTGTTTCATTATTAAACTTATTGAAATAGAAATGTTTTATATAGACTAACTTATCTACTACGAAAATCTGGGTAAGACTACCTCGTCTACGAATACAATTATGTAACGGGGAGAACCTAATTTATTTCGGAAACACTCTAGGAAGATGTTTTGCTATTTATTCTAAAACTGAAATCTTTAAACACTAATTTTGCATAAATTTTGGTGGATTTTGATACCTCTACAAATCTTCTCGCATCAACAAAACTTACAATTCTAGATAGAATATGGACCCAATACTTCGATTTTGAAGGTATACATTTCAAACGAAGTGCTTTTCTTTGCTACATTTATATTCTTAGTTCCTGAGTATGATGTGTAATGTGAATTGAAAGGTATCATCATGGAAGTATGACCTTTCCATTTTTTTAATTAGGATGGAAATACAGAAAGCTATTCAGATTCGGGAATGAAGCTGGAAGACTTAGAGGTTTTGGCTTCAGAGGGAGTGAAGAAGGAGGATTTGGAGATGGGTTCGGGACTTGTTTAGTCAAGGATAGTGTGGGAAAATAGAAACCTTGAATTACTGAGGTGACTAAGGATTGAAATATTTAGTGGAAAAATTGTGCGGACCTCGTGATCAATGGGTATAATGGTAATGATGTGAAGAATTCATTAGTTTATGGGGAGACAACCTTATTATAGATTGGATATTATACTTGGGGCTAGAACCTTGTTACAGATTGGATATTCTAGTTGATGGGGCTTCACTACTAAAATTTGTGTGGATTGCTTTATTCTCCCAAGGATAATCCATTGCTTAAATTCAAATATTAGATTTTTTTTTGTTTTTGGATGGTTCATGTCCTTTTTAAGTGATTTGTTTCCTTTTATAAATGGTGGATCAAGATTATTTTGATCATTCCAATGCTTTTCTGTAAGTGGGTTTATGCCCTAGCTTTTGGTGGTGTGTATGGCATTTGAGGATTCCTTTCAAAATAACGTCTATACCTAATCAAAATACAAATTAAAATTGAACTAAAAATATGTAAACTAATAGATATGTAACCTATAATTTCCATTGTAATCATGATCCTTATTTCATCCAGCTTAATTAGATGTGGGTATGCCTGTGAATAGTAAAAGAGGCCTTATGTGTACGGATTGCAAGAATGGAAATTTTAGAACGATTATGGAGTGTTGATATGGATAATGTCATTTGGAAAGAATGAAATAACATTATTTTTGAAGACAAATGAATGTAGTGAGAAAGATGTTCAAATATGATTTGCAAATGAATTTTTAATGAAAATTTTCTATTTTAACTAAAGTTAACTAAAATATTTTGGGACCTAAAAATGATTTTTGAGGAAGTGTCCAAAGATTAATCTACCTAGTATTAACAACAATATTCCATGTATGTTAGACTAAAATATTAATGGAGGCCAACAAGAGTGGGTAGTATGAAAAAAAAAATTGATGGATTATCTAATGGGAACCTAGGTTTATCAAGTGTGAGTTGCATTTTTTAAAACGCAAAATGTGTGATGTTTTAGGGAGTTTCCTTTTTAATCCCTTGAGCCATTAACAATGAATTAGAAGAAATGAAAAAAATTGATAGAATAAAACTAGATCGAGAAATTTTATATTTTGATATTCAAGTGGAAGGATATTTAATTGTTATAATTAATGCTATGGGGAATGGGTCAATACCAAATTATAAATTGGATCTTATTTGCAAGGGAGTTTGGAAACTAAGTACCAAATTTTTTATAGTGTGTATTAATACTATTATGGATAAAATAAAAGGTTTGTGAATGCTATTTTCTCTAATGGAGCTAAGAAAAATCCTTTCTCCTCATTTTTTGGTTGTATTCCATATGATTATCCTGTTGTAGACACCAAGTTTTAGTATCATTTTTCTCTCACCCCGCATTCACTCCCCTTCAACATGTTGCACATGCATATCTCTCTTCCTATTCAAAATCTCTTTCCCTCCTAAATTTCATTTATTTGAAATTCACACTTTCCTATCTTACACTATCATTTAATTCATTTCCCCTAATTCACCCTTAATCCCTAATCTTATTTATTATCCTAATCACATCCCATTTATTATATGTTAACCCTCATTTAAACATTTTATCCTCCCTAATAATATTTTTCTATCATCCCTAGGTTCCCGTATACCATCATTCAATCTATTCCTATCAACAAACCACCTTTTATCCTCCCTAAGAAATCTTAACCCACGTTAATTACTAAAAACCCTTAATATCCCCCTTTTGGGCCCTTTTACATTGAGCTAATCACATCCCCACCACCCAAATTGATGGTCCTCCATATTCACCGCGTACCCATGTAGGTTTTATTTGATGCTAATATATGCCCATACCCATCCTATCTTGAGGATGTAATTTGGAGATCTCGATCTTTCTTACAAATTTTACTCCATTTATCTCTCTTCTTTGGAGCTTATACTATCATCTTAGAGCTATTTTGAAGACATTGAATGCCACTTTTGCAGATCTTGGAGACTTTGAGCTAGCTCAGAGCTCTCTTTTCCATCTTATAATTTTTTTGCATCACTCTTGCAAGTTTACCAATCATCTTGAAGTTATTCCCTTACATCAACCGTTATTCTCTCTGCAGTTCATTTTCCCATCCATTTTCCTCTATCAAACCCTATATCCCTTCACAGTTTCTATCAACTCTGCACAATTTCCATCGAACCGATCCATATTTCTATTATTATATGTCATCTATCCTACCAAGTATTTGTTTTCTGATCTCATAGCTCCCTAGATCATCCAATTTTATTCTCTTGCACATTTATTGATTCATATATCATCTTCATCATACCTAATCACCATTGGTCCATCCCAGTCTTGGTCGACCAAACTTTCAGTCATCAATTTTATCATTAGATCAATAATTTTCTTGCACCCTTTTTATCCTCTAAAACATCCTAGTATAAGATTAGTCTCATCTCATCTTAATATCACCCATTCAAATCTTCATATCACTATCGACGGTGACTAGCATTCTTAGCTCACCATCGACCCGATCAGGTTTGGTTTAATTTTCATCATTTGTTATTATGACATCTTGATTCCATGTTATCTAGCACTTTTAATATTTTCTATTTTATTTTAGATTTTTCTTCATCTTATCATTTATTCATTATCATATTATCTATCTTTTATCAAAGTGGTTAAATATCCATCCTAGGAAGTTTTCACTTCTTGATATTGATGTTGTTAGGAAACCTACCTTACAATCTATTAATAATTTAATCATTTCCTTTATGATTTTATTTCTATTTTGTAAGCAATCAAGATCACTCTTAGGTAGATATTGTGTGCCTATATCCATCATAATATTATCATGAGGTATCTTTAAAGCCTCTTATCATTAAAGTTGTTTATTTTATTTTTTAGCATTTCGCTAATCTGAAATAGGAGGAAAGAAAATTCAATCAATATTATGGCATGCCCGGTAGGATCCATTCTTCTTTCTTGAGTTATCTCATTATTTTTATTTCCATTTTTCATTTATCTCTTTCTACTAACCTCCAAGGTGGGAGCCTTTCTTCGTTGTGTATTTGGTGGATTGTTTTCTTGGATTGGAAACGCATTTGCTTAAAACAATAAAATAAATAAGGAAAATTTAATGTTTTCTAGTTGTTCTTCATTTTTTCCTTTTCAATCTTTTTGCATCTTTCTTCCTTATTTTTTTATTTAATTTCATCGAATAAAATGATTCATTTTAGACTTAAAAATATCCTATTCATACTTTTTTGACAACATAATCCAATTAAGAGGTTAATTCTTTGCATTCATTTCTTCCACACATATTCAAAATGCACACATTAATTTACACATCTTAAACACATTATTCTAGGTGAAACTTTTGATATTTCATCAACCAACAAGAAATCCTCCATGGTGTTTTGGCATCGTTATAAGTTTTTTTACTATCAGTATATTGCCTAAGCAACTGGCACCCTTATCTTTATAGTGCGTGAAGTGCAGGGCTAAGCCTCAATATCAGGCCCCGTACCAGTATCCGTCATTCATTTTAGCCTCGCATACCTTTAGGTATATCGAGGATTCCATCTAAGAATACTTCTAACCATCCTTACTTTGGCCAAACCTTAGGATCCCTTTAAGTCCATTTCTATTTCTTTTTCACTTCTTCAAATAAGAAAGGTAATTAAAACTTTTTTGCATGACTTTTTTGAAATATTAAAATTCAACAGTCTCTTATTTATTTTTTTATGCCTGTTATAACCCATTTTGTAGAAAAAAATGGAAAAAAACAACATCATCCTACAACATCCCCATTTCCAACATGGTGTCTCAACAAACTTTGGCCCTTTCCATTATATTTTCTACCCCTTTCGATACTTCTTCTGTGGCTATACAACCTATGGTTTTTGTTTCTTCTCTCCATGCATCTCAAGCTACCCAAAGTAACCCCCATGTTAAGATAAACATGTCTAAGTATATTCCTTTTATATCATCTACACCCGCATTTTTTGCTTCTTTACAAACCTTTTGGCATATCATTATCCCTCGTGGATACTTGGAATTTCATAAACTCCTAGATGATAACCCTATTTATCTTCAAAACTACCTTCTGCAAAAATTGACCAAACTTCCCATCAACAAATGCCCTCTTCATAAAATTAATGCCTATAACTCTCACCCCAAGTCTATGCAAATCCTCACATCCTAACTTGTTGTGTTTATATCTAGAGATATGAATGATCTTGCCATGGCACAACACAAACTTGGATCCCACTAATCTTCCTCTATAATCCTCTAAAATCATCACTCCACCCAATTAGTGGTTCCCATTCCTCCCAAATTTCCCCGCATAGACACCAAACCCACTACTTCCATCCCCATCACTTCCTCATACATTGTATTCATTAGAGCCCCTATACAAACTTTGCAAGAATCTCATCTACTACTTGTTTCACTACCCAAACAACATAATAAAACTTTCGTCCCTATATCTACATCCTAAGTCCATGCAAATGATATCATCCCACAATCCCACCCTTCAGAGTATACCAAAACTCATCAAACCCCATTCCGGGGTTTCCTTCATGACATATTCCCTAATTAATCTACCCAAACATCTCAAATATCCCACACATACATCCCCACTCATCTCATGTAAAATCAATATAACACCCCCATCTCTCAACAACCGCAAATGAAATATTATCCATCTAATTACATCCCTATCAATCAAAAATATCCTATCTCCCAACCAACTAAATCACAACCCTTCAACAATACCCCCCCTTGTCAACCACCTCTATAAACACCTACTCATCTCTAATAATATCAATCCCATCCATAACTTCATGCCACCACTTCTTATATCCCACAACATCATCCATCATTATTTCATCCCCTTGCATCAAGTGACCCTGTTCACGCTTTGCTAAGTAGAATAGATAGTCTAGAAGACACTACATTGGTTTTAAAAACCACCTTCTCTTACGAACATATTAGCAACGATCAAATCAACCCTTTGGTTCCTATCAAAGCTTATCCTAAACACTGGGAACTTCCTAAATATTCTAATTTTAACACTAACGAGGATCCATAGCAGCACCTTTTTACCTTTCGGCTTGTATGTTACCTTATTGTTCATGAAAAATATCTTATGCTCTGCATTTTCCCTATGTCTTTTGTCGTCCCTACTTTGGAATGGTATAATATCATTCCCTAACATTCTCTATTATCATTCACCCAACTCACATAACTATTCCTAGAGAATTATTCTATTAACATTGTACTTAAAATTATGATTAGAAACCTATATGCCATTATACAATTTAAGGACAAATCTATTACAAATATTTTTGACAAGTGGCATGGCATAATCAATCAATTATCATTCTCTCTTCCATAGAACGAGGTAATCAAACTCTTTTTACGGTCATGAGTGAAGCATATTTAATCATCTCCCTAGATCCAATCCTTCCAAATTTTTGACGAGTCTGTAACGCCGAATAATTTACACACACGAAACCCAAGACAACCCAAAGATAAATTAGAAAATTTATGGAATATTTTTTTTGTAAAACCCATTCGCAATGTTAAGATTATTTTTCGGTCAACACCTTATCATTTTTAATTTACATTTAAATAATAGTATTAAATTCCATATTGGTTTTACAATCCCATTAGCTTTCTTTCTACTTATTTAATAACATTTCACAAATACCATTTAGTAAATTAATTATTTTAGGGCTAAGTTTAAACTTACTCTCCCCTTGAGTTTAATACATTTAAATTTAATTATGGTTAACACTATCAAATTAATTCCAAAATTAATGTAGTATAGTTATAAAATAGTAAATTTTTATTCCGCCAAATACAAGGTTCAAGGATTTTATTTAGAAAGCTCTCCAACTAAACATTAGGGTTAAAAAAGTAAATTCACTTATTTGTTCATTTTCTTTTTACAGATTTGGAGGAGAAAGGGAGTGGAGGCAACGAGAGGAAGATAAAGCTTATGGAGGGATAAAAATTCTTTTTTTTTTTAATATTCCACCTCTACCCTCTTCTAGGGTTTATATGTATTTAATTATTTTTTACATTATTCTTTATTGGCATTTAGCCCATTGGGCATATGGGAATTTTCCCCCATTTTAAATAAATGATTGGAATGTTGTATATACATATGGATTGTGTGTGTGTGTGTGTGTGTGTGTGTGTGTGTGTGTGTATGTATATATATATATATATATATATATATATATATATATATATATATCTGTATATATGTATATATGTATATATATATGTATACATATATATATATATATATGTATACGTATATGTATATATATATATACATATATACATATATACAGATATATACACACACACACACACACACACACACACACACACACATAAATAACCAAATGGAAAGAACTGACTGTGGATTTGAAATAATATGCAGGCCAAAGTGAAGTAGTGGAGCGACTATGCATAGTGTGGACTTTGTTCTAAAATATTGCTAGGTTTATTTGAATGGAGGATGGTTGCCGACCCCACCCCCCATCCCATTTAACAATAGGGTGGAGGGCGGGGTCGGCGAACCTCCCCCACCCCTTTTAATTAAAACAATTACGGCCATAGCTGAGCGGCCTCCAAGGGAAAGACAATACTTTTTTTTAAAATATAATTTTTGGTTATATATATATTTGTACTATCATCAATAGTTATAATATTAATAATACTATTAGTATTTAATAATATTAATATTTCTAATAATATCAATACCATCTTAACCATTTAATTAATTTTTTAATTGTTTTTATTTTTAACTTAATAATAAAATTATGAAGTGTTGTTTATTAATTCTATTTCCAATAATTTTTAAAATCTAATATATTTGATATATAAATAAAATTTATAGTAAATTTAACAAATCAAACATGGCTGTGATTTAGTTTGTAACAATAATTTTCCTTTTATCTACTAAATTTAAAATATCTAATCGATTTATTTGACAATATAATTCACAAACAAGAATTTTAAGACTTTACACCCATACATATAAAGGCAAAAATGAGAATTTTTATTATGAAATATTCTTATTCAATATATTATGTTTGCAAGAGGATATTTCGTTCCCTAATCCAAGAACCTAAAACTAATTCCTTTCTTTCAAAAATACACAAAAAAACAACTATAGTTTAATTTACTACCATATACCTTTCATGTAATACAATAAGAATAAATATTTCTTTCATCACAAGATGTAAGTTTCAACCATTTCAAACAAATAATTTAGAACAAGATTTCCCAATAGTTTTAAAATGAACATCACACATCTTGAAGGCGATGAAGCAACTAAATTGAAAGCGAAGTTATTTTCATTTCAATCCCATTTCAATATTTTTACTTCACCAAAACAATACACATATTTTTAAGTAAATTGGTTCATTTTTATAATATAATAGTCTCTCTTTCAAACAAGCAATGAATGATTTTTTTAAAGCTTTCTACTTTCATTTACAATGAGATTCTAATTTCACAAATTTGATAACCAAAATAACTAAGATCTATACTTTTAGGATGCACGTTTACAAGCCCTCCCTACACAATGGAGACAACATGGTAGAATCTTTATAAGAAATTTCTTGGTTTTTTTCTCTAAATGCTACAAGAAAACATTCATCATTTTAGATCCACCTTCTTCCCAAGATCAAACAAAAAAATTAAAATGGGGGACTAGGAAACACTCTCAACCCAACTAATAATCGAATGAGGAAGTGAAGCCTTCTTCCTCATTGGCCCTCGAGCCCCAAAAATGAAACAATATGGAATATTTGACAACCATCGGCAACAAAACAAGTCTTGCACATTTGCATTCGAACAAACATTCACACAATAAGGTTTATAAAAAATATTCACTTCCACACATCTAAGCTTACCAAAATAATGGCTCTAAACTCAAGCCAAGAAAAGAAAGGAACATGGGGATTTCACTTGTGAATCCCAAGAATTTGGGTTCCCACATGTAAACCTCCAAAATCAATAAAATCCCTAAAAACTCTTATGCCTCCCGAAAAGTAAAAATACCTCTTATGCCTCCCTCACTCTTATTCCTCCCTCAATGAACAAAATAACAAGATAAGAAAAAGGTAGGGCATGCCAACCCAACTCCCTCCTAAATACCTAATAGAAAATTTTATGCCTCCCAACTAAATTTATCCCCATTTCACTTTATCATACACAACCTAAGGCCATTTTACTACCAAACAACACACATGCATTAGAACATTCATTCAAAACATAAACAATAAAAGAAGTAATTGAAACCAAGGGTGAAGACCCTACCTTTCCATTGCAATAATTCCACTCCACAAGAAAGTTCCAAACTCTCCAAGCCCATGAAATCCCAAGCTATCTCCAATACCAACGAGAAATCCAAAAAGCAAGCACCTCCAAAGTAAAAGACCAAAAACAAAACAAGTAACTCCCAAATCCTCACAAAAATTGGAATAAATAGAAAAGAGGGAGAGAGAAATGGTGGGGATACATGTAGGATGCCACATCATTTCTCCTCCATTCCACATCACCATGGTCAAACCCCAAACCCAAAGCATAATAAATTGTTGGTTGATGGAATGACCACCCTCTTACACAGTCAACCCCAAACCCCCACCCTTAAAGGACATAAATAATTACCCTTGTAAAAAAAAGTGCAATTAATTTATCTTTTTCTTCATTAAAACACAAAATAGGGCTTAAAATAAGCCTTTCAAATCGTAGGCCTAATGGGTGGGTGACTTTAAGAGGTGTGAGACAAGCTTAAATTGTCCCACAAGTCTTCAAGATTACCTTGAAAGTAAAAATCCAAATTTCACTTGTAATATTAAGTACACACTATTCCCAAACAAATTAAATTCTTTCTAATGCAACACAAACAAAGAATAAAAACTCACATTAATTTCCCCCCTTTTGTCACATCCTAATTAGCACTAGTTAATTTTTTTTAATGAACTTAATAGGAGTACTAAGAAATAATAATAATAGTGACTCCACATACTAATAAAAATATAGTCACTCATAATTAAATTAAATCAACAAAATAAAATTACAAACTTACCCAAGGTCACATTTGAGGTCAACCCCTAATGGGGACCTCCTAAAAATCTAACTACAAAACATCAAACATATGCACAAGTTGTGAAGGCGTCCCATTGCCAATACCGCAAATTCCTTCACTATTGGTCTCCTATTCCCCTTCGGTTTATTGTGTTGTGAATTCCTGGAAAAGTTAAGAGAATAATTTTCTGGCCTCATGGCCATATTAACGCCATTGAAATAGTAAAACACATGCATATACATATAATCAATTATCATAACTAAACCATACCTAAACAACTCACCAATTGTTCACGATTTCAATTTTATCAATTTTCCAACTTGTAATAAGGTCACAAAATCAACTAAATCATCTAGTTATATATATATATATATATATATATATATATATATATATATATATATATATATATATATCGAATGTGTCAGTACAGTAGAAGCTTAGGATCATCAAATTTTGATATGTGAAAACATGCATATAATCCATTATGTAAATCATGTCATAAGTATAAACATCCATACTTTCTATTAAACAACTAATCAAATATAACAATGTCCATCTATCAATGTGTAAAATGTGATAAACATGTCTATATCTCAAATCCCTAATAGGAAAAATCATAATAATATAAATGTCCAAGAGAAGTGGGCACTACATCCCCCTCCCATTAGAATTTAATTTGTCTTGGAAGTCATTAGAACAAATGTGGGAATTGTACTCTCAAAGGTTTGGCATCCTCCTAAGTTGATGGTGTCTCATTGTACTGATCCCACTGCATGCGAACCTAATCAATATCTCCACCTCAAAGGCCCAGGTTAATGCACTCTAAAATATGGATGGGCTCCACCACAACCTTTCTCTGATCTTACACCTGCAATGATTTCTAATCTAATACATGAGAAGCATCTGCAATGTACCTGCTAAGTAATGAAACTTGAAATACATCGTGGATGTGAGACAAGTTGGGTGGAAATCCTAGATGATAGGACAATGGACCGATATGCTCAAATATGTCAAAGGGACCCACAAATGTATGAGCAAGCTTAGAGCCTTTTCTGTAACGCATAGGGATCTTATGAGTCCTGACACAAAGAAACACCTACGTGGCCACCTTAAAATTACGATTTGTCCTCTGCTGATTTTCATATTTCTTATATTTATCATGAGCCTCCTATAATCTCTACCAGATCATGACAACCTACTACTTCATATCCTTTAGTAAATTCATCAAAAGAGAAACCCTACCCTCCAATCTATCCCAACTCATCAATGTCCTACACTCCCTACCATACAATTATTTAAAAGGATCAATGTCAATAGAAGTCAGAAAATTCTTATTATAGGTAAACTCAACTAAATTAAAGTGCTCCTCCCACATCGAATGATTTTCTATGACGTACATCCTAAGCATGTCATCCAAGATTTAATTAACCTATTTTTTTTATCCATATGTCTCAGGGTGATAATTTGTATTGAAGTTGATCTTCATCCTAAGAGCATGTTGCACGGTAGTCAAAAAGTGAGAAGTGTACAAGGGATCACAGTCGTAAATTATCTTCCACAGAATCCCATGCAGTCTAACAAGCTCATCAAGATAAAGTCATGTCACTGCACTAGTTGTGTAGGTCATCTTAACTGGAAAAAAGTGAGCCACTTTCATCAATCTATCCACCGTTACCATTATGGAATCATGGTGGTATCTTAAAATAGGTAGCCCCATAATAAAATCCATTAAAATGGTGTAAAATTTCAACTCCGGCATATCATGTGGGTGGAGACGTCCATTTGGATGTTGACGCTCGACCTTAACCCTCTGAAAATCTAGACAATGTAAGATAAAATTAGCTACATCTCTCTGTAGACCCCTCCAATGGTATAGTTGTCTCAAGGTGACATGCATCTTCTTCACCCCTTGATAGGAAGAATAAGGTGCATGATGATCCTCTACCAAGAAGGTAAATAGATTTAGCCTATGTGTCTGAGAAAAACATCTACCTCTAATGAAAATTCATCCAAATTCCCCTCAAGGTAACTCTGAGACTCAATCTTTGATTTGGTTGCAAGGTAGAAGTTGTCATGTGGAAGCTGCTACAAAATCCTTCTCCATAAATCTTTACCCATTGAAGTAGCCATAACCAAATATCTCCATCTATTTAGACTGTGTACAACCACATTATCATTCTACTTCTCATGATTTATCTCCATGTCTTCCTCACAAAGAAACTCCATCCAATGCCGGTGACAAGCATTGAGATTGGGTTACATGAAGAGGTGAGGAAGACTCAAATGATCAGTCCTGAGAATGAATCTCGTTTCCATAAGGAAACATATCAATTGAACAAAATCAAGAAAAACATCTTTAAGGTCAAGGTCATGAGTTAGATAATTGAGCTCATAATACTTGAGTTTGCAAGAATCAAAGGCTACTACACGGCTCTCCTGCATCAATACACCCGCTAATCCTTCAAAAGAAGAATCTATGTACATGAAGATCTCTCCCTATGGATCTAGTACTGCAAGAATGGGTGATGTTGTAAGGCATTCCTTCAGTGTCCTAAAGGCCTACTCTCATATATGTGACTAGATTAACTTCTTCCCTTTCCGTTGAAGGGTAGTAATGGGGTGCATAACTCTAGAAAATTATTGAACAAATATCTTGTAGTACCATGCCAAACCCATGAAATACACACCTCGTTAACATAAGTGGTTTATGACCAATACATAATGTCTCTAATCTTGGAATAATTGATCGAGATACAATCCCATATAAATTATGTTCCCCAAATACTACACCTTTGACTAAAAGAATGCACAATTCTCTAGGTTCCCGTAAAGCTATTTCTTACAAAGACACTGTAGAACCTGATGAAGGTGCTCCTCATGCATACGTGAGTAGATCAAAATTTTTTTCAAGGAACACGAGTACAAAGATGTCTAGAAAATTCCTTAACACTATTTTCATCAAACTCATGAACACTATTGTGGAATTCGTAAGAAAAAAATGCACAACAATGAACTCATAGTGGCTATATCTTGTATGGAAAGCTGAATTATAGACATTTGCCTCTGTAATCCTCAGCTGATCAGATTTTAAATTGAGATCTATTTTAGAAAACATTTTTTCCCCCTTTATTTGATCAAAAAAATCATCAATGTGAGGAAGGGGGTAATGATTCTTGATAATTACTTTGTTCATCTGTCGATAGTCCACACACAACTACAAGAATCATTCTTTCTTCTTCACAAAAACCATTGGTGCACCCCAAGGGGATACACTAGGATGGAATATGAATTTCTCGATAAGGCCTTATAGTTGTAACTTGTGCTCAAAAATCTCAAGTGTGGTCATCCTATATGGACCGCATGAGATAAGTTCTACTTTTGGAACCATATCAATGTGAAAATATATCTCACACGGGGGAGGTATCCTTGGCATGAGACTAGAAAGAACATTAAAATAATCCTATAAAATGGCATGATCATCAAGTGAAGGTCTACTAGTCCCATCCTTTCACTTATCACTAACTATAGTAGCATAAAAATGTGAACCCCGTCGTGCACATTGCTTCAACTGTATAGAAGACATTGATCAAATAAAGATGGGTCTCCTGAATCATACAATCACTTACTCTATTTTCAAATCATCTACACAAGATATAACCTTGTTGTGAAAATCAAATCTGTCTCTGTGTACAGACAACCAAGCCCAAGATAAATCCATCTGAACCCAAGGTAATGATACGAAGATCGAAAGTAGTGGTAAAGGGTCTTATGTATACTACAGACTCATTGATTAAGGAATCTACTAAGATATTGGATCCATAAGCCATATCAACATCCCAACTAAGACCCTACCTAACTGCCACCATCCTACAACACTCTACTAAAGATGGTGTAATAAAAGAATCAGACAAGCCAAAAAAATAGAATAAAGGTAGGAATACCAGCAATGCTACCTCTAGTCTCAATCACCATGGCTGGGTGCTTTGTCTGGCATTTCTCAACTGCTACAAATATTTGATGGTTATGTCCCATGTCACCCCACTATAGGCTCTGAAATCGATGTCTTAGCCTTATTATTAGGGTTTTATGGGAACTCTCTTCAATGATGTATAAGAACGCCACATCCATAGCAACTACTTGGTCCCCTCTAGTGAGATGCAGCTCCAACAGGGTCCTCTATTGGTTTGGACTGTGGATCCTTATGATCATGTTATGGACTATTGTGGTTGCTGCTGACAAGCTCCTACTGAATGATCTCTCAGTGCTTCCTATTTCTTGATGTAACCCCTAGGGGGAGGACCCTTACTTCGTGCCCTCTGAGTGTCAAATATCTCTGGAGGTCTGAATGGTGGATGATTTTGTTGCTGCTTCTATTGTTGAGGTGTTTATTGAGGTATCCTAAATGATGAATGTGTAGAACCATGCCTGCTACGGGGAGGAGGAGCTGAACCCATCAAACCACTATATTGTAGCTACTGAATATAACTCCACACTCTATCCTTGGCTATTTGATTCTTCCCCCTAGTCTCTTGTACAATGTAGGCATTTTTCACGGCCTTAACTAAGGTCTATGGATAATGAATTCATACAGCCCCTCCAAAATTCAAGTTCAGGCCCCTGATGAACCTGTGGATCTTGACTTGCTTTTCCTTCATGTATTTCACATACTGAGGCAAGTCCAAAAATATACTCTTGTACTCTGCTACTATCATGGATGCTTGATGCAGGTCATGGAAATCATCTATCCTTTGTTGAAAAAATCTCCTAGATATTTATTTCCTCCTGAACCGGTCCTTGAAGAGATCCAAAGTAACTATATCTAAAACTATGTGGAGCTTCTGCTCCTCATTCTTCCATTGAACACATGTTGCATCCCTTACAAGATGAATCACAACATGAGCCTTTTTGTTGCTAGTACAAGGGGAAATCTTGAAGTACCTGTTCAAGCTCACTAACCAAGCCTCCACCTAAAAAAGCTCCTGTATCACAAGACTAGTGATATAGGCATAGCTTAGGGATCTTCCTGATATGATATACAACTAAAGACTGTCAACACCTAGGTCTCTCTACATGCTCATTCCTTGGCCTAGGGCTCCGTGATCTATCTCTGTGTCCTTTATCCGTAACTCCATATTACCTCTGAGGTAAATCCACTCTAGTTGACTCCACATAGGAGTTCTCTAGACTATTCTCCTCATTGTGTCATGGAGATACACAAGCCACTACTACTAGCTATTTGTCCCTTCTGCTAGGTCTCCCTCTTAAACATCCTCCACGTATAGTGTTTTTTAGTGCTCAAAATTATCTCGCCCCATTTGTGTCGTTGAAGATTTATTGATTCATGGCCTATGTCATTTTATCCTTCCCATATTGTGTTTGGCCAGTCTTTGTTTCCCTTTTAATCTACTCCTTGGTCAAAGATCATGTGTGGATCTGTATTTGTCTCATGGTTCCTTCGTTCCTCCAAAAAAGTACTATATTTTGAGTCTCATGTGCTCTATTCCTTCAAAAATCACGTTTTCCCATTTCCTGCATTATCCATAGTTAAGATCTGCTATCCCTAACATTTTTTCCCTAAATACTCAAAGAGAAATGAATTGATGTGTCCCTAAGGACGTGTTTGAGCCTTGTAACAATCTTAATTCTCTGTCCTTGGAGAAAACATCATTTTCTGGCTCAACTGGATGTTTCTTTGTGTTTTACGGTTTGACGGGCATTTCTCCCAGTAAAATTTGCATCATTCCGTTGACAGTGAAATGTGGCACCTCTTAGTTGGATGCAAATCAGCTTGATACTTTGGAAATTCCATAAAAATACTCATTTTTAAAATGTGTCCACATGGAGGGAATGACGCTCGTTTGAGAGTCAAATTTTTGGTTTGGCTTTGAAGTAGCACCGAGAGGACACATGGAGGGTCGGAAAGAAAGAGACACATGGAGGCTTCCGTTGGTTTCCCATACTTAGATAAATTTCAAAATATTTTCGGGAAGTCTAGGACATGTGGAGGAATGAAACTCATTTGAAGATCTACTTTTGGGCTTTTCCTTGGAGTAGCACTGGGAGGACACGTGGAGGCTTCTGATGCTTCCCATACTTAGAAATTTTTTTATGCAGATGGAAACAATTTGGCAGAACAGGGACATGTGGCGAGCCCACGCTCGTTCAGGGTCTTCAACTTGGGCACCATTTTGAAGAAGCACCATGAGGACACATGGGGCATTCCACTCACTTTGCATATTTTCTTGGAATTTTTAATGACCTAGGAAGACTTCCTTGGAGCTTAACACGTGGTGCCATCTGCAGAGCTTCAAGCCTTCAAACAAATTTAGCTGGACAAATAAATTTGGTGAGGCTGTATTCATTCAAGGTATCAAATTTTTGGGACCACCTCAAGGTGTGCCATGGTGACACGTGGCAATTTGAAAGGTCATAGGGGCAGGGAGGCGGACCATCTAAGGGAATTCAAACTTTTCCTCTCTTTGCTTCATAAAGGTTAAAATATCAAAAATGGCCCGCAAGCATGATGGAAAATAGTCAATGCTTTTCCCTGGTCAACGACAGAGATGCGGGCTTTTGGAGGAAAAGTGAAAAATTTTCCCTTTGAGGGAAAAGGAATTAAAGGCATTAAATGACTCAGGGTTGCACTGGGACCTGAAGCAAAATGGCGGAGCTACAGGGGAAACTTTGAAAATTTTCCTTTCTTCCAAAAGAGAGTCAAATGGCAAAATTTTTCCATGGTTCCTTTGCGACCCACCTCAAGATACATCTCAGGCCCATTTTTCAGAAGCGGAGGTGTAGAGCAAAATGGGAATTTTTCCCATTTTTTCAAAAGGGTCAGAAAAGATCAAAGGAAGCCCCCAAACCTATTTTTACATCTTCCACGTAGACGACCCACATTCAAAATCATAGATCAATAGCTATTGAGCATTTAAATCTAATTTTCCCCCCATTTTTTTTGTAAAACACTTGAGAGTGCGAGTATTCATGATTTGTTTCTATTTTCTACATGCCAAATAGAGGAGCAAGTTAATTTTGATATCTAGAGTTTGGTGGGAGAGATCTTGAGATGTCTTTCATGATTAAAATGGTCTGACTCTTGGGCCCAATCTAGTTTTCCATTTTTCTTCTCCTGAATAGGAAAGGCGCCAGATTTGATTGATATGGGGTGGAATTGGTTGCCAAATAGGTGGAGGCATGTTTTGCCCAAGAAAGAAGTTTAATGTGGGAATAAATTGAAGAGATTTTCCTTCGAGCACTTGGAAAATTTTATAGAACTGACTCTGCAAATCACGAAAGATTCATGGCAAGCATTCGTGCATTTAAAGTTTTTGTATTTTCGAAGGAGGGGGCTCTGTTGGAAATTTTTCATTCAAATGGTTGGGAGTTTTTGGAAATATCAGGACTAATTTTCTCCAGCATCTTGATAGAGCCCATCCATTTTGAGAATCCATCTAGAGAATCCTGTATATCTCTCTTTGTGTTAAATTTGATTGTGTCAAGGTGGTTGCAAGTGTATAGCCATTGACAAGCATTGAGATTGTTCTGGAAACTTTCCCTTGCTGATAAATTTGATCAAACTTTGAGTTATTCTATGTCAATCTTGAGTAAAGTTTTTTTATTTAATTTATGAATGCATACGAGTAGTTTTTCTTGTTTCTATTGCAATCTTGTACCAAAATATAGTCTAATCACATAGGTCTCAGTCCTTGTGATAGTTTGGTGGCATCTACAATTTCATTTCTCAGAAGATCCTTCAGCTGGGAATGGGATAAACGGTTTAAAATCACTTTTCTTTCATTTTGTTGATAGATATTATTTGTAAGCCTCTGGGTGTACCTCAGTTGTGACTTGGTTTAACTCTTTGTGCTTAAATGGGTCCTTTGACTCAAGCCTTCTTGACAGAATCCCATAGGTTATGTGGAAGAGTGCTGATCTGGGCCTCCATTGAAGCACATATTCTAGTTGAGGAAACAATTTAAATTTTTGTGGAATTTTTGTTGATGGAATCTCTACCATTTTCATTTTCTCTCAAGGATCTGGTGAGTCACGTCCATCATGTCTCCCCTCCCACCAAAATAAATTTAATAACAACCAATCCTACCCATACTACCCTTTTTTTTCACGTGTGTACACAACTGCACAATCCTCATCACTCAAACATGCAGAAGCAAGCAGGGTCTCAAATGTCTTTAGTAACCTTTGCTTTATTCTCAAAATATCTCCATGATCTAGAACTGACAACTCATGAGAGTCAAATCTAGTGTGTTGATCATATTTTCCCCAAGGAATTCTCTATAAAATTTATGCAAAAGAAAGGTACTTGTATCTCCTTTCATATAACAGAGGTTACAAAATAGGTTCTCTTACCTTGGTTGAAAGGCACAACCTAAAATAGTTAGGATAAGATCACATCCTTTTGCATGTGCTACCCACTCCCTTTAGAGCCTGAGTGCTAACAAGTTAGATAGACTACTTCCCTGACTATAAAATGACATACATGATTATCTATCTACCTCTGAGTGTCCTGTCAAACCCATGATGCTTCTTGGTCTCTGAAGGAGGTTAAAGTTGGGTACCAACATAAATGAAGCCATTCCTAGGGATCTGATTTACTTTGCCAGGGATTTGTTAATTTGGAGTTTCATTGTGAGATTGATTTTCTGATTCACTGCCAACCCATATCTATTTAACCTATCAAAAACACCAACATAAATGGCACCATTTCCGGGGATTTGTTAATTTGGAGTTTCTTTGCAAGATTGATTTTTTGATTCACTGTCAGCCCATATCTATTCATCTCATGAACAACACCAACATAAATGGTGTTGTTTGCAGGGATTACAGTTCATACTTAGACCTTGGTAAACACTTCTTGTATGATCCAAGTGCTATATGCAACTTCTCCAATTTATACAAGTTTTCCATGGGTATTCTTTTATAAATTTTTGTGAAGAAAGGTTAGAATCGTTATATTTCCAATTTCTAGCATTGGAAGATACTGGATAGATCATATTTAGTGCACCTACACAACTAAGGTGTAATTCCTTAGTGGTGACTCCATGTTGATTTGATTTCGATAAGGACCAGTGTCTTAAAACTCTGTCAAGTTCAGATTTGTTACTAATATTTGCAAAGGTAGAAGGAAGAAGATATTTCTTTGCTAGGGATCCTACTAGAACATTGTTTTCTGAGTTAGGAAAAGCAAAGTAAGAAGGAAGAAAATCATGGAGACTTCTGGGAGATTAGCAGACAAGAAGGGGGATCTCCATTGATGAAAGTGATCTGCCCATCATTGAAGATTGCCATTTAAGTGACTCTAAATCAGGTAGCCTCTTTTTGGAATTAAATTCTCCAGCTAGAGAAGGGACTTCATTTGATTTTGAAAGATTTTCTTCACATTCTGCACCTATCTTTTCTGAAGTATATAGGAATTTCCAAGAAGCAAGGCCTTTCAGGGATCTCCATTTTGAGAACTACACTCCTATGTTCTAAGGACCCTCTGCCCCTCATCAATTTTTCACCCTTCCAAGATCACCTCCTCGAATCAATATGGCTCAACCCAGACCTCCATTTGTTGTAAACACCTTTGGACCTATAAATTTTGTGGGAATGGCTGGTTATCCAAATGCAGTACCTCAAGATGTGAGGAATGGAATGCCAAATTTCTAGGGAAACAATGCCATAATCAGTGACCAGCATCTAAATCTCTTCCTTAATACGATGGAATATTTTGAGATTGAGCATGAAGATGTGTACATAAATTGTTTTTTTCACACTCTAGAGGAGGATGCAAGAGATTGGTACAAAGCATTGCTAGATAACTGTATTGATTCTTAGGATGAGATGAACAATGCAATAAGATTGTAATATGGTGATAGAACTGACCATAGGTTTCTTCTATCAGAATTTGAAAACATCAAGAAGAATCCCAATGAGTCGGTAAATGACTTCAATACAAGGTTCAATAAGACCTTGAGAAGGTTGCCTGCTAGAATAAGGCCTTGTGGTGAGTCATGTTTGATCAAATATACTAATGCATTTGATAAAAAGGTTGCATATTACTTGAGAGACAAGAACCCCACAAATTTGAGTCAAGCATTCACCATGGCCCTACAAATAGAGAATAATATCAAGGTAATTGGGAAACCTCGAAAGAGTGAAGGCGTAAAGCTTGTTAATCCAGAAAAGCCTCAGACAAGAAAGGCTGATGATTTGGAAGAGGTTGTGAAAACTTTGGTAGGGGCTATCAAGGAGATCGCCTACAAATTATCTCAAGCTGAGAAAGGATTTGGGTAGAATTCACAAGGACAACACAAGAAATAAGGCCAAGAAAGATTTACAAATCATCAAAGAATTGATGACAGAGGCAAATGAGCTATTGGATTTGGGAATAAGAAGCCTCAAGGCAGAGAAATTAGAATGTTACCTGATCCTTTGGCTACTAGATTTTCTATGGTGCAAGAGACAAAAGTCATTGATTGGTGTGACATAAGTTTCATGCCCCAAGCTCCTTGTGAAGAAGATCAACAACAAGAAAATGTAGTTCATGATAAGAGTGAACATGATGTTTACATGATGGGATGCTCCACTAGCTCACAAAAAAGGGAAACCTCAACTAAGGTGATAAGTGCTAGAATTGCTGCCATTTTTTGGGACTGCATTTATAGAGTACATATTCTGCCTCCCTCTCATACTTTAGAAGTAGATAATGTACAAGCTCTTGAATTTCCCAATAATGACTCTAATTGTTTAAGGGATTTAATGATAAAAAAGTATGATGGAGGAATCCCATCTGAGGAGGAAAGGAAATTATTAATGAATGTTGTTGTGGCTCAAGAGAAGGAATATAACACAAGAAGTAAGGCTGTCAAAGGGGTAGGGCCTCAGGCCAAGATAAAATCTCCCTTATTTTATAACATTCCTAAAGAGGCTCCTAGGAAAGATCCATCCTGCCAAAATCCCTACAGTTCCAAGAAAAAATCATACCCCTCCTTATGCTCAAGCTATCAAGAATCCTGTGCCACCCAATGAATGTATCGATTTTCCTTCCAATACTGCCTTGCCCAAGAATGTCCCATATGACATTTCCCAAGTTGTAAGTCAAATCAAAGTCTTTGTCCCAATTTTTGAGTTGCTTAGCATTCCTAAGCATAAAAGAGAGCATTTGAATACTTGGGATTGAATGAAGAGAGGACTGCGTTGGGGAGAAATGTCAACATTGTGGAGAATCCTCTAGCCATTGAAGATTCTGAGACACCATCAACATCAGAAGAGCTAGCTGAACCACCTGAGGTTTGTTTGGGGATATCTTTAGTAGAATCTTAGCTGAATGTGGATCCATTCTTCACTACTTTGATCATCAAGGATAGGTTTCTCCATAACTACATGTTTGACTTAGGGGAATCATGAAATGTCATGCCTTTAGAGGTGATGAATGAGTTGAATATTAAGGTAATAATAGCTTATGGGAATTGCACTTCCACAGACTCTAGAGAGGTGCCAGTAGTAGGATGTGTGAAGGGTTTGGTGGTGCAGCTTATAGCCTACCCAGGTAAAAATTTAAAGCTTGATGTTGTCATAGTTGATTACCTAGCCAAGTGGGGTATGCTATTATCAAGAAAATGGGTCATAAGTGTTGGTGATAGTTTCCAAATGGACATATCTTATGCCACCATCCCAGTTGAGGGAATCCTTGTAAGGTTATATGGGGAGAAAAAAATGTTGCACCTTATTAAGGATCCCAACAATGCTTCCTATGAAGTATTGTATACAAATGTTGATGTTGACAACTTTATGGGATTTGCTGATGGAAAAGAGCACAAGATTGAGGATTCTAAGTGCCTTGAGTAGGCAGGCTCTCCTTGGACTTTCTTTTTTGATGGAGATTTCTCCAAATTTGGAAATGGTGTCGGTGCTATCCTAATTTCTCCAAGCCAGGAAAGGTTTGTTTTTTTCTTTAAGCTTAACTTTGAGTGTACTAACAATATTGTTGAGTATGAGGCATTGTTTTTAGGTTTAAGAATTTATTGGAAGTATGGTGTCATGGACATCATCGTCAAAGGAGACTCAGAGCTATTTATCAAGCAAGTTAGAAAATTATATGCCACAAAGAATTAGTGATTGAAACAATACAAGCATGCAGTTTGGGACTTTATTGAGATGTTTGACTCCTTTAACATTACGCATCATGATAGAAGGTTCAATGAATTGGTAGAAAATCTTGTAGTGTTGGGGTCTCAGTTTGAGAGTTCTGTAACATCCGCTTATTATGAATATGAGGTGGAGGTAGTGACAAGACCCTTTGTTCCTAACAATATAAAACATTGACAAGTTTTTGATGATGAGACTCAGGTCAGAAGATTCCTGTAAAACGATGGAGTGTTTTATGATCAAAAAATTTATTGGGAACCTATGGTTTGTACAACAACGGGGAAAAAAACCTTATTTGGCAAAGGCATCATCCAGCTAAATACCAACACCATTCCTAGAGGGCTGGTTGCTCTTGAATGAAATTTTGATAATGCTGACTACATTATTAATAGGCAAATGTAATCCTCGAGGGATGTTGAGGAGCATCCTTGGCATGAAGGAGAAAACCAATGACGATTTTTTTGGGAAACAGTCTCAGTAAAGATGAAAAGTAGTCATACATCCAATTGTAAAAGAAGTACCAAGATTACATGGCTTGGACCTATTCTAAGCTCAAAGAATATAGAGAAGACCTATTCCAGCATGAGATTCCCCTGGAGCCCAATACAAAACCCTTAAGGAAGAAGAAGAGGCCAATTAATTCTCTGTTATCTCTCAAAATGCAAGATGAGCTGAATAAGCTAAGGGATGGAGGAATTATCTAGACCACAAGGTATTCTTCTTGGATTGCCAACCTAGTGCAACTAACAAAGAAGAATGGTGACATCAGGTTGTGTGTGGACTTCAAGAATCTAAAGAAGGCCTCAATGAAGGAAAACTATCCTTTACCTAACATGGAGCACATGCTATAGTTGGTGACTGGTTTTGAGTTGCTCTCTACTTTAGATGGCTTCTCTAGTTATAATCAAGTCATGGTGAAATAATCAGAAAGGATCAAGAAATCATTCACTACTCCATGGGGAACGTATGTATATGTTGGGATGCCCTTTGGTCTAATGAATGCTGCAGCCACTTTTTAAAGAGCAATGGATGTTGATTTTGCTGGATACATCAATGACTTTATTGTTGTTTACCAAGATGATGTAATAGTGTTTTCAAGAAGGAAAAATTGCTTGGTCACATTATGTCACAGGAAGGAGTGATGATTGGTCCAGAAAGAGTGGAGGCCATCAGCAAAGTCTTAATTCCAAGAACCAAAAAAGGAATTCATTCCTTCTTTAGGTGGATAAACTTCATTAGAAGGTTTATATCAAACTTTGTTGAGTTTATTATCCCAATAACTTCCATGTTGAAGAAGGATCAGATCATCAAATGGGAGGAGGCTACCATCCAATCTTTCAATGGAATCAAAGAGGCATTGAAGCATGCCCCTATTTTTGCAGCCCCAGATTATAAGAAACATTTCCAGCTATTTTCCATTGCTTCGAAAAACACTATTACTTACATCTTGTTGCAGAAGGATAATGAAGGGGCTGAGAGGCCAATTTCCTTTTTCAGCAAGGCACTACAAAGGGCAGAATTAAAATACACCATCATGGAAAAGTATGCATTTTCTTTGGTCAAAGAAAGAAAGGTTTTCAGGCCTTATATTTTAAGTTCAAAATTTGTTTCTTATGTTCCCCATACCACGGTAAAATAAATTATATTAGAGATGGAAGTCTCAAGTAAATGATGTAGATGGGTGAAAAAATTTCAAGAGTATGATATGGACATTCAAACAACGAAGTTGGTGAGAGGTTTGGGTTTAGCTAACTTCATGGCTGAGAGAAACTTGCAGACCATTGAGGTAAATGAGATTGAGAAAGTAAGGGTAGTTGTTTTTGAAAGATTGGTGAGTTATGAGTGGTACAAGGATGTGATGTTCTATTTGAGACACTTAAACTACCCTGAGCATTTGAATAAGAATGAGAAAAGAGCTATTAAGTTGGCTTCCAAGAAATATGTCATTACTAATTTTGGGTTGGCATGGAAGAACCCAGAAGGAGTCCTATTAAGATGCATCACTGAACATGATTCCCCCAAAATAATTACTTATCTCCGTGGAGGCGTTTATGGGGGGCATTTTCTTGCAAGTGTTACAACACATAAGATCCTATGGGCTGGTTATTGGTGGCCAACTCTTCTCAAGGATGCAACCATGTTGGTCAGAAGATGTGAGAGTTTCCAGTGTTTCTTTGAAAGGCTGAAGGCTAAAGGCTCCCTACCTTTGCAGTTTGTATCAATTAAAGCCCCATTTAAGCAATGGGGAATGGACTTCATTGGTGATATTTTAGACCCTTCAAGTGTTGGCCATAAGTGGATTCTTGTAGCCACTGATTACTTTACCAAGTGGGTGGAAGCAATCCCTACCAAGAAGGCTACAAACCAAGTTGTCATGGATTTTGTGCTAAACAATATTATTTGGAGGTTTGGAGTACAAGTCAAAATCATAGCTAATAATGCCATGAGTTTTAGGGCTAGACCTCTGGTGGTAATGTGTAAAGGATATGGGATCAACTCTACATATGCCTCTAATTATAATCCCTAAGGAAATGGAAAAGTTGAGTCCAACAATAAGAATTTGTGAAAGATTATCAGAAGAACCTTGGAGTTGAACAAGATAAAATGGGGTGAATAGATCAAGTTTGTTGTCTGGGCTGATAGGATCATTGTCAAAAGAGCCACTAGAAAAATTCCATTTGATTTGGTATATGGGACTCAAGATCTATTGCCCCTGCATATGTAATTATCTTCATATCATTTCATTCAATAACTAGAAGATCAATAAGCGAGTCCTTATGATACCCACATCAACTAGATTGTTGAGCTTGATGAAGAGAGGAGGGCATGACACCAAAGGCATATAAGGTTCAAAGAAAAGCTAAAGAAAATGTTTGACAAGAAGGTCACTCCTAGAGCCTTCAATATTAGAGATCTTGTGCTATCATGGGATAGAACGCATGAGGATAAGGGGAAGCATGGCAAGTCTGATTCATTTTGGATGGGCCCTTACTCCATTGACACTAGAATTGGTGACCACACCTTTTTCTTGAAGGATTTAGATGGTGAATTGCTTGAACTCCCTATTGTTGATAGGCATATGAAGCATTTCTTGGACTGATTCCTATGAATTAGGGTAAACACCTCTTGTACAATGTATAGTTTGTTGTTTGTTTCCCATTTTGTATTATGGTTTTTCGTGGTCCTTGGTGACTTGTTTTTTCTAGCTTCTCTGTTTTTCTTGGAGATGGCTCTATTTCTCTACCCTAAAAACTTGACTCTATTACCCAATGGATATTTTGGCACTTTGTTTACTATTGTTCTCATGGCACTCATAGGGATTTCCCATCCTCGAGTCGGAGCCAATGTTGGTGCTTAAAATTGTCTCGACCCATTTGTTGCCTTGAAGATTTATTGATGCATGGCCTCTGTTATTTTATCCTTCCCCGTATTGTGTTTGGCCAGTCTTTTTTGCCATTTTAATCTAATCCCAATTCAAATATCATGTTTTGGTTTTTATTTGTCTCATGGTTCCTTTTTTCCTCTGAAAAAGCTTTGTATTTTGAGTCTCCCGTGTTTTGTTCGTTCAAAACTTGCATTTTCCCGTTTCCTCCATTTACCATACTAAATATCTTTTGTCCCTATTATTTTTTCCTTGAATAATCAAAGAGAAATGAATTGATTTGTCCCTAAGGATCATGTTTGAGCCTTGCAATAGTCTAAATTCTTTTTCCTTGAAGAAAACCTCATTTTCTGCCTCGAATGGATGTTTCTATGTGTTTTACGGTTTGACGGGCATTTCTCCTGGTCAAATTTAAATCATTCAATTGACAGGGAAACATGGCACCTTTTGGTTGGATGCGTATAATCTTGATACTTTGGAAATTCCATGAAAAACCTCATTTTTAAAATGTTTCCACATGGAGGAACGACGCTCTTTTGAGAATCAACTTTTTGGTTTGGCTTTGATGTAGCACCAGGAGGACACGTGGAGGGTTGAAAGGAAAGACATGTGGAGGCTTCCACTGGGTATCCCATACTTAGACAAATTTCAAAAAGGTTTTCGGTAAGTGTTAGTGCAAATCTACAGCACCCCCTAAATGACCTTCAGATCTGCAGTCCAGAATTGGGTCATTTAGTGTGATTGCACAACATTGATTTTTCTCCAAGGTGTGGGACTTGCAAAGGTGAGAAAACTCTCCATAGAATGCTGGTTCTTACCCCTCTATTTAGGTGTATGCATAAATTTTTTGTAGAGGTTCTGATTCAAAATTCCTACTCTAAAACTACCAAGGATACAGGGTTGAGAGAAGCATGGAAAAGGGAAACAAAACTAAGCTAAAACGGTGATACACCGAAGGAGTGATGAAATTTTGTCTTGCAAATAAACAAAAATCATAGAGATGTAACACCAAAGCATGCACATATTGCTAGAATATAATGAAAGATCAGAAGACAATGATAAATGCATGAGAGGATTGGAGGATCATTCACAAAACATGCATTACCATTCCCAAGATTAATACAATGCATTATAATTGTAGAGAGGCAAAAAATGTGTCACAATCTTCATGGAAGGTCTGAAAATCCTCGAATTCATGTGCCAAGGGGAAGAGGGGAGTATGCAAGAACAAAAATGTCCAACCCTTTACAAATGAGCCAAAACTGGCTTTTAATGATCAAGCAGAATGAAGGAAAGGAAAAAAATGTGGGAAAATTGATTTGAGATCTCCAACCACCAACAAGTTACATTCAAACAGTGAGGGCACCCTCACAAATCCATTTTTCAATGAATTTGGAAATGATGGAGAAGAAACGAGTGTCATACCTCATCAATTTTGGTGGTTGGGGGCCGGTTCTACATTTTTTCCTATGTCAAGGACATTTCCTCAATTTTCTCCCTCAAATATCCACCAAAAATCAAAATTGAATAGTCCATCATGCGGATAATATCAACATCTTTCCAATGATATAAAAAACATGAAAATCCAAGCTCTCGATCAAAATATATGGCCTTCTGAAGATTTAGGGGAAAACAAGTGAAATTAGGGCAACATTAGGGTTCGAGGACCAAAATTTAAAAATTTTCCCTTCTTTTTCGAATTGGGAAAAATTCTCAAAAAATATCTACCAGCCCAACCTTTTCTGCCATGTGGTACCCTCTAGTTGATTTATGGGTTCAAATGATCATTCTACCCCTTTTGCGAAACTGGAAACTTTTACAAAAATACTCTGCACCTCTGCCACTCCGGGACATGTGGCACCATTTGGTTACTTGGCGGGGATGCGCTCCATTTTTTACCTTTGCGCCATCAACCACTTTAGAGAAAATTCCAAAGTCCTTCCACCACTAATAAGACACATGGCACAATCTCATTTCTTTGTGGGATTTCGGGCCAAAATTTTCCCCTTTACCCTTTAGCCCCAAAAGGCTAAGTGCCAAATGTTTTCCCACGGGCCCGCCTTGGTAAAAATTCCCCTCCAAACTCCATTAAGCCATAATTTGCAAAATACAATGAATTAGGAGGACTTCTTTACCTTTCTGGAAAGGGGATAAAATTCTTTATCCGATGAATCCATCTCTAGGAACTTTTAAGTGCCTAAAATGTTAAATAAATTGACTAAGGCACAAATAAGGAAAGAATGAAGGTAAATTAGCCAAAATAAGCAGGGGGCTCATTTTGGATAGAAATTTTGGTGACTCAAAGGGGTCATCTGCCTGTTGGATGAAGTGACCAGTTATTTGAAGCAATCCATTGGGTATGGAGTCATGAACGTAACTGCTTGTTACTCTCAATTCATTAGAAAATCTCTAAGATGAAGATTGTGAGAGTAGAAAATTACTGACCTGAAACATGATTTTTAAAAGATACATCCTTGGGGAAACAAAACTTGTACCAAAGCACTAAGGAAAATGCAAATCTAAGCTATAACAAAACAATGTGCATAAGCACTTATAGGAAAGAAAGAAGAATCTAAGATAATATGTACAAGGTGAGAAGTTTCCCTTCTAGTAGCAATGCTTTAGATGGATTCCATTAACTGGAATCTAAAGTTCCTCACCATCCAATGTAGACAATTGGAAGGAATTATTGTTTTTGCATTTTGTGACCATGTAGGGGTCACTCCAAATGGCTTCAAATTTTGAATGCCTTCCTGGCTTTGCTCGGTCTACATCCCATTTCAACACTAAATCTCTAACTTAGAAAGTTCTATCCTTAGATTTCTTATCAAATCTTCTCTTGATCAATGCTTGGTCCTTTTCCATTGTTTGGGTTGCAAGCTCTTTGATTTCTTAGATTTCCATCAATTCTACATATCTAACCTCCATGGGCTCAAACTCTAACAATTCCAATTGCTTCATGAGTTCCAATGCTGGCAACTCAAGTGACATAGGCAACACTACCTCTTTCCCATAAACAAATCTGAATGGAGAGTTACCTGTGGATCTCTTGGGAGTTATCCTATCATCCCATAGAGCTGATTTGAGCTTAGTGTGCCAAGTCCTCTGATTTTCACCAAGAGTCATCTTGATGATCCTTAATAGATTCTTGTTTGTGGACTCAGATTGGCCATTACCTTGAGCGTAATAATTTGATGAAGTGCTCAAATAGATCCCATTTCAAACATCCCATTTAGTTATCTTTGATCCTATGAATGCCAACACATTATCTGATATTATAGTGGTAGGTATACCAAATCTGGTTACTATCCCCTCATAGAAGTCTACAATATTAGATGCATTTGCCTCTTTAAGTGCCACCACCTCAGTCCATTTGGTGAAGTAGTATGTTGCTGTTAGAATCCATTTGTGCCCTTGGCTTGATTTTGTATTAATGACTCCAATGAAGTCCAAATCCAATTGCATGAATGCCTTGTCAACTAAGATTGGGTGCAATGGAAGTGCTGCTAACTCTCTTCACCTGTGAAGAATGCACAATTCTTGCACCTCTTGATCCATTCATAACAATCACTAAATAATTTGGGCCAATACTAACCAGCCTTCATGATCTTGAGAGTTTTCACTCTTGGAGAAAAATTCCCCCCAGCTGATCCGTTATGAAACTCTTCTAACATTTTCTCAATCTGATTTGTCTCAATGCACCTCAACAACACTCCATTGATATCTTTTTTGAACAAGACACCATCAACAAGTCCATACGGAATAGCCTGCAATCTGAAGTGTCTTCTTTGGGATTTTTTCATCTCTAGAGGGCATAGGCCTATTTGTAAGAAGTGCATTATGTCTTGGGTCCAGCAAGGAGTGAGAATACCACAATTTTCTTATTGAATATCTCTTTGTTCTTGGCTATCTTATAGCACCAAAACAACATTCTTCTCTTTGTTTGCTTCAATTGGTTGACTCAAGGAAAATTTCTCACATAATCCCTTTCCTCATACCAGCTTGGTGAATTTGATCTTAATTTCATACTCCATGACACAAGTAATCCACCTTGCACATTTTTCATTTATACCTTTGTTAAGGAGGAAGTATTTGACTCCCACATGAGAAACCAGTAGTTGAACATTGTTGTTTGAAACTAGATGCTTAAATTTCTTCAAGCTCCCAATCACTGCAAGAACATGCTTCTCAATGAAGGAATAGCTTACTTCATAGTCCTCCAAGCTTTGGCTAAAGAAAGAAATTAGCTGCTTTGCATTTTCTTCGTTTTGTTGTACTACAATTGCAACAATTATATAATCACCACCAAATGCATAAAGGATGAAGTTTTTAGAGAAAACTAGGTTAATGAGAGTTGGATCCTATGAGGTAACTTCTTTTATTGCTTCAAGCTTGCCTTACCTTCAACTTTCCATTTGAATGCCACACTTTTCTTCAACATCAAAGTTATTGGCTTGACAAGGGTTGAAAAGTTTGGAACAAACCTTCGAACAAAATTCATTCTTCCCAAGAAAATTTAAAGAGCCTTCTTATGCCTTGGCAATTGTAGTGCTCTTATTTATTTAACCCTCTCTGGATCAATTATCAACCCTTATTTGGTAACAATGTGGCCTAGGAGCTTGCCTTCATGAGCTAGGAAAATACATTTTTTTTTATTCAAGGATACCCCAAATCTTCTACATCTTTGGAACACTTGTCTCAAATGAAAGAAATGGTCTGCTGCACTTTTAGAAAATATAGTAATATCATCTAGGTATATCAGCACTATTTTGTTGATCAATCCCTTGAACTCCATATCCATTTCCCTTTGGAAAGTAGCTCCGGCATTAGACAACCCAAATGGAATTTTTATATATGCATAGGTTCCCCATTTGGTGGTGAAGGCTATTTTGAACTAATCATATTCCTTTACCATGATCTTATTATACCCTAAATAACCATCTAGCAATGAAAACCTCTCAAATTGAGTAACAACTTGCAAAATCTACTCCATAGAAGGAAGTGTGTAGTGATCCTTGAGGGATGCTCTGTTCAAATTTCTAAAGTCTACACACAACCTGATTTATCCACTTTTCTTTGTAACTGGAACCAAGTTTGCAACCCATCTTGAATGCTTGATGGGGAATATGATACTTGCCTCTATTAACTTATTCAATTCCTTCTTCACGAGAGACTCAATGTGTGGATTGACCGGTCTCTATTTTTTTACTTATGGGCACTTGGATCTAGTTCAATTGTGTGTTTAGCTAGCTTGGGATTTAAACCCCTTGAGTCTTCATATCTCCAAGAAAATACATCTGGGAACTCTTAGAAAAGTTACATGAACTCATACCTTTCTTGTTCGGTTGTCACTTTACCAATTTGAAGTGACTTACCTTCTTCAACTGAGATGGGCTCTGAATCATCTCCCTTTACTTGGATGTTTTATTTATCCTTCCTAAATTGATCATTAGGATTGAAAATAGACTCTAAAGTCACAATTATCAGTTGTACCACTTGATCACCATACTGCTATTCTAACTTTTCCTGATTTTTGCTTGAGAACTCAACTTCCTCTTGCAAGAAATTGATGATTTGTTGGTCACTCTCAAACGCTTTCCAACTTGCATTATTTTCTAGCACTAATGGCCTCACAATAACATGGATATTTGGCTACATTTTATCTCTTTTGATACTTTATACAACATAAAAAGTTTCTCCAACTGCTGCAATCCTATCAACAGCTTGGTTCTCTTTCCGAGGGATGGAGTTCATGTCAAAGCCCTCAAAATCCTCAATGAGGTCCGACACCCTATTCTTATAACTATTGAGCAGGTCATTGTTGGTAGCATGTTGTCCTTTAATTTGATTAACAATCATCTCACTATCACCAAAGACTTGTAAGTTTTTTATGCCTATCTTCCTTGACTAATGGAATCCACGTATCAAAGCCTCATATTCAGTAGTGTTGTTAGAACATGCAAATTGAAATCTAAAAGTTGAATAATACTTAATACCTTGAGGTGAAACAACAATAGCTCCTCCTCCTGCACCATGTCTACTTCTTGATCCATCAAAGAACAATTGTCATACCTCATTGTCATCTTTATGGTTTAGCTTGGTGATGCAAGGAAGAGGATGATTCTCTACATGCATGTAATAGAATCAAATATGGAATGCTTCCAACTTCCATGTCAGCTTCATGAGTGCTTGGATAGTCCTCTTGATCAAACTCTAAACAGTTGGCATTGATTGGGCTTGGAGTATGAGGCTCAGTGTGAAAGTTTGCAATAGGTTCAGACCTAATCATGGCCTCAGATCCATACCTTTTCCTAAATATCATGTGTGACCAATTAGCAGATAGGTAGCCTCTAATTCTAGCTATGAAATCCCTTGACAAACATATGGCAAAGAGTGGTGGCAAATATATCGCTGACACATCTTGCAAAACTGTGACATTAGGGCATGCATGCAAAGTAAGGCTCAAATATTTGATCACTCCAATTGTTGCTATTTTTGTCCCATCTAATTGCACCACCTCCTTGGATATGGCTTCATATTGAAGGCCCAACTGATCAGCTATTTACTTGGGCATCACTGAACTACTTACCCCAGAATAAATCATATAAATATGTACTAGTTCATCCCCAATGATCAATGAAACATAGAATGGAGGGGGCTTAAAAATTTTACCTTCCTATCCTCCATGATTCCCCTCAGGCTGAGTAGCATTTATGAGTACCTTCTCTTGCATGTGAGCTGGTTATTTTGAGGTTGAGAAATTCTTCATGGAAGCTTGTAATAGATCCCTTTGTCCTGGGATGGATAATTACTCATATTGGTATTCTTCATTTGTTCAATGATGTTAAATGGGGATAAACATCATTATTTTCTACCCTTTAGTCTGCACATTATTTTCTTATACATGGGCTGTAACAGCTGGTGTTTGAGTTGGTCTAGAAGGTGGCTTGGGATGTCCTTGCACATTTGGAACTACATTTTTGTTGCCAACACCTTGTCATGTGATGGAAGGTTGTGAATCACTTTGATCTAATGACTTCCCTTCACCAATATTTCTCTTCTTTGACTGTGTGTTAGCTGCTACACTCTGAGAAGATGTTTGATTCATACCAAAAAAATCTTTAGGCTTCCAATTCACAAGTGTACTCTCATTTGGAGTTGTATCTTGTTGAGATGTCCCTTGTTGGTTTTTTATTGACTTTCCTCACTCTCTACACTAGTTGTTGTCACCATCAAATCTTGGTTCAAAGCACCATTACAACACATAGACTTGTTGTGACGTTCATTGCATTGGAAAAACCAATCATACTCTTGAGCTATATTATTTTGCACTGGCACTAAGGTTTTAGAGGTAAATTCAACATTGGGGTTATAGGCTGAAATGGTCTATTGGCAGGAGGCTTTACTTGATTTTGATTTGCAGCTGGGAAGGGTGTCCTATTAGGATGATATGGATGTCTAATAGGTTGAGTTTGAGGCTGAAAAGAAGGCCTAAAACTTTGAGCTTGCTGCCTCTTGAGTGTAACCAGCTCATTTCCCGAATTTTGCAATTGTTTCATAACTTTTTGAAGCTCATTTGAGGCACTAGAGGATGACGTAGAAGTTTCATTTGAACTCTAATTTATAGGAGTAGGAATAGGAGCTAAAGTAGGTGCTTGACTAGTACTTGCGCTTCCCAACTCTAGATATAAGGGCATAGGAGGCCCAGGTGCAAGTTTACTAGCTTGGATTAAACAATTCTCATCCCTAATGGTGATGTTGTAAGTTGTAGGTAGAGTTTCACCTCCCATGGATTCGATCAACATAGAAATGTCAGAATTCAATACATTCAGAAACTATAAGAAAGTGCCTTGAGCTAATGGCCTCACTGCCAATGGGATTCTAACCCATGTTATTTTAAACCTAAAATTGAATTCTGTTAGCTGCTCATTAGGAGCTCTCTTGATAGTTGTTAGTTACTCCAATCGAGACAAGTTGTCCCCTTTCTCTCCAAATTGGTTATGGAGGTCTGTGCACAACTGGTTCATATTTTTGATAGATCCTCCATCAAGGATCTTGAACCATTGTAAGGATTTCCCTTTGAATGAAGATGCCAATAATTTGACAGCAATCTCCATCTCAACAATCTCATGGATTGCACAAAAATTAGCAATGTCCTTGATAGAATCAATAGGATTGGTTTGATTTTCTCCAGTAAAGTATGGGATATTATTCGATGTTGCAATTGGAACTAGGTTTTGTGCATTGAGAGCAAGTGAGCTACTCTGAGTAAAGTTGACATAAGGATTGGGTTTTACTATGTTAATTAGCTTTAGAACCCTTGGTGATTGGATGAAAGGTCTACCAGGTGGAGGAGTTGATAGAGTTCTATTTGGTGGAGATGGAGACCTTTCATTCCTTCTTCCTCTTTCTCCTCTATCTATGGATAATTGTAGATAGTTAAAAAGTCCCTCTTCTCTCTTGTTTGACCTTGTTTGGATCCTTCTCATGAATCTTCAAGCTTGGACTGCTGAAACCAATTGATTCTATCCTTTTGGAGTCACCAGATGTGCAACGCAAGGCTCTTTCAAGCAAGAAAATTACAACAATTGCATATAAACTTTGTTTTAATGAAGATAAATACCTCTAAGGTCCCACCTGACGTGCCAAAATTGTTAGTTCAAATCTACAACACCCCATAAATGACCTTCAGATCTGTAGTCCAGAATTGGATCATTTAGTGTGATTGCATAACATTGATTTTTTTCCAAGGTGTGGGACCTTGCAAGGTGAGAAAAATATCCAGAGAAAGCTAGTTCTTACCCCTTTGTTAAGGTGTATGCATGAATTTTTTATAGAAGTTATGATTCAAAATTCCTACTCCAAAACTACCAAGGAGACAGGGTTGAGAGAAACATTGAAAAGAGAAACAAAACTAAGATAAAACGGTGATACACCGAAGGAGTGATGAAATTTTTTCTTGTAGATAAACACAGGTCATAGATATTTAACACCAAAGCATGCAAAGATTGCTAGAATATAATGAAAGATCAAACGACATTGATAAACACATGAGAGGATTGGAGGATCATTCAAAAAACATGCATTACCATTCCCAAGTTTAATACAATGCATTACAATGGCAAAGAGGTAAAAAATGTGCCATAATCTTCATGGAAGGTCCTAAAATCCTTGAATTCACATGTCAATGGGAAGAGGGGAGTCTACAAGAACAAAAACGTCCAAAACTTTACAAATGAGCCAAAACTGGATTTTTATGATGAACCAGAACGAAGGAAAGGCAAAAAATGAGGGAAAATTGATTTGAGATCTCTAACCACCAATAAGATCCTTTAAAACAACAAGGACACCATCACAAATCCATTTTTTGATGCATTTTTTCCCATACAAGGGACATTTATTCAATTTTCTCCCACAAATATCCACCACAAATAAAAATTGAATAGTGTATTGTGTGGATAATTTCAACAGCTTTCCAATGATATAAAAAACATGAACCTCTAAGATCTAGATTAAAATATATGCCCCTATGAAGATTCAGGGAAAAACAAGAGAAATTAGGGAAAAATTAGGGTTTGTAAGCCGAAATTTGAACTTTTTCCCTTCTCTTTCAAATTGGTAAAAATTCCCAAAAAATCTCCATCGGCCTAACCTCCACTGCCATGTGGCACCCTCTGGTTGATCCAAGGGTTGAAACAATCATTTTTCCCCTTTTTCAAAATTGGAAACTTTTCTAAAAATACTCCACACCTCCGCCACTCTAGGACACGTGGCACCATCTAGTTGCTTGGCGGGGATGCGCTCCATTTTTTACGTTTGCACTGTTAACCATTTTGGAAAAAATTCCAAAGTTCTTCTGTCGCCCTGACTTTCGCCATTGACAAGACATGTGGTGCTATCTCATTTCTTTGTAGGATTTCGAGACAAAATTTTCCCCTTTACCCTTCTGCCCCAAAAGGCTAAGTGCTTGCTTTGGGAAAAATTCCCCTCCAAACTCCGCTGAGCCATAACTTGTAAAATACAAGGAGTTAGGAGGACTTCTTTAACTTTCTGGAAAGTAGAGAAAATTTTCTATCTGATTAAGCCATCTCCACAAACTTTTGAGTGCCTAAAATGTGAAAAAAATTAACTAAGGAACAAAGAAGGAAAGAATGAAGGCAAGTTAGCCAAAATAAGCAGGGGCCTCATTTTGGATAATAGGATGTCCAGGAAACGTGGAGGAATGATTCTCATCTGAAGATCTCTTTTTAGGATTTGCCTTGGAGTAGCACCGAGAGGACATGTGGAGGCTTCCATTGCTTCTCAGACTTAGACACATTTTTATGCAGATGAAAACAGTTTGGCAGAACAGGGACACGTGGTGAGCCCGCTCTCGTTCAGGGTCTTCAACTTGGGCACCATTTTAAAGAAGCGCCATGAAAACATGTGGGGAATTCCACTCAATTTGCATATTTTCTTAGAATTTTCAATAACCAAGGAATATTTCCTGGGAGCTTGACACGTGGTGCCCTCCGCAGAGCTTCAAGCCTTCAAAAAATAATTTTCCATAGTAGGACACGTGGCGAGCCCGCCCTCATTCAAGGTATCAAATTGTTGTAAATTCCTCAAGGTGTGCCATGGTGACATGTGGAAATTTGAAAATACATAGGGGTGAGGAGGTGGACCATCAGAGGAAATTCAAACTTTTCGCCTCTTTGCTTCATAAAGGTTAAAATATCAAAAATGACCTAGAAGCCCGATGGGAAATAGTCAATGTTTTCCCCTGGTCAACAGTGGAGGTGTGGGTGTTTAGAGGAAAAGTGAAAAATTTTCCACTTGAGGGAAAAGGACTTAAAGGCATTAAAGGACCCGGGGTTCTGCTGGGACCCACATTAGGGACTTGAAGCGAAAGGGCGGAACTATGGGGGAGACTTGGAAAATTTTGGTTTCTTCCAAAAGAGAGTCAAATGGAAGAATTTTTCTGGGGTTCTGTTGGGACCCTCCTCAGGAAAAATGTCAGGCCCATTTTTCAGAAGCGGATGTGGAGAGAAAAATGGAATTTTTTTCCATTTTTTCAAAAGGGTCAAAAAAGGTCAAAGGAAGCCCCCGAGCATGTTTTTACATCTTCTATGTGGATGGCCCACATTCAAAATCAAAGATCAATGAATGCTAAGCATCTAAATCTGATTTCCCCCCCATTTTTTCTGTATAACTTCTGGGAGTGCCAGTCTTCATGCTTTTTTTCTATTTTCTATATGCGAAACAGAGGAGCGAGTTAATTTTGATATCTAGAGTTTAGTGGGAGAGATCTAGAGAGGTATTTCGCATTAAAATGGTCTGACTCTTGAGCCCAATATGGTTTTCCATTTTTTTTCTCCTGAACACGCAAGGGGCAAAATTTTATTGATATGGGGTGGAAGTGGTTGGCGAATGGGTGGAGGCATGTTTTTCTCGAGAAAGGAGTTGAATGCAAGAAGAAATCAAAGAGATTTTTCCCTTGAGCACCTGGAGACTATTACAGATATGATTCTAGGAATCATGAAAGAATCATGGAAAACACTGGTGCATTTAAATTTTTTGTCTTTTCGGAGGAATGGGCTCTGTTGGAAATGTTATAAATGGCACAAATTTTTCACGCAAATGGTTGGGAGTTTTTGGAAAGATCAGGACTAATTTTCTCAAGCAAAAAAATCTTGACAAAGCCCATCCATTTTTAGAAGTCGTCTAGAGAAGACTGTCTATCTATATTTGTGTCAAATTTGACCATGTCAAGGTGGTTGCAAATGTACAACCATTGACAAGCTTTGAAATTGTTCTTGAAACTTTCCCTTGTTGATAAATTTGATCAAACAATGAGTTATTTTGTTTCAATCTTGAGTAAACTGTATTTATTTCATTTCTGAATGCTTACGAGTAGTTTTCTTTTTTCTATTCCAATATTATACCAAACTATGATCCAATCACACAGGTCTTAGTCCTTGTGATAGTTTAGTGGCATATGCAATTTCATTTCTCATAAGACCCTTCATTTGGGAATGGGATAAACGGTTTAAAATCACTTTTCTTTCATTTTGTTGATAGAGATTATATGTAAGTCTCTAGGTGTACCTCAGGCATGAATTGGTTTAAAGCTTAGCGCCTTATTAGGTCCTCTGACTCGAACCTTCATGATAGAATCCTACAGGTTTTGTGAAAGAGTGTTGATTTGGGCCTCCATTAAAGCTCATATTCTATTTGAGGAAACAATTTAACTTTTTGTGGCATTTTGTTGATGGAATTTTTCCATTTTGCATAAGATCTCAAGGATTTAGTGAGTTAAGTCCATCCTATCTCCCCTCCCACAAAAATTCATTTAACAACAACCAATCCTACCCATACTACCGATGTTTGTCATGTGTGTACACAACTGCACAATTCTCATCACTTAAACATTCAAAAGCAAGCAGGGTATCAAATGTCTTTAATAACCTTTGCCTTATTGTAAAAGTATCTCCATGATATGGAAGTGACAACTCGTGAGAGTCAGATCTGGTGTGTTGAACATATTTTCCCTAAGTCCTTCTCTATAAAACTTCTGCAAAAGAAAGGTAGTTGTATCTCCTTTCAGAGAATAGAGGTTACAAAAAAGGTTCTCTTACCTTGGTTGAAAGACTCAACCTAAAATAGTTAGGATAAGATCACATCCTTTTGAATGTGCTACCCACTCCCTTCAGAGCTTGTGTGCTAACAAGTCAGATATATTGTTTCCCCAGCTACAAAATGACATACATGATTTTCTATCTGCCTCTGAGTGTCCTGTCAAACCCATGATGTTTCTCGGTCTCCGAAGGAGGTTAAATTTGCGTACCAAAAGCATCATTAACATCTTCTAGTGTCTGAAATATCTGAGGAAAAATAACTACTATAGCCTAATCCAAGGGTGGTAGGTATAGGTATAGGTATAAGAACCCCTCGTCAGGTCTGTGCCTCCTGCATAGACCAAGGCAAGAGTTAATTTATAATCATCTAAGTTTTTTTTTCAAATTTCTATGTTTTCTACGTTTAACAAAATATCAAGTAGTGTTGTGTGTTCTAAGTTTGGAGTTGTGTTAGGTTTATTTTTTTATGTTTCTTATTTGCAAGTGTAATTCCCACTCATTTATCCACATGAAGCCCAAGACAATCCAAAGATAAATTTAAAAATTTACAGAATAATTTTTTTTGTAAAACCCATTTGCAACGTTAAGATTATTTCTTAGTCAACACCTTATCATTATTAATTTACATTTAATTAATATTATTAAATTTCATATTGGGTTTACAATACCCTTAGCTTCCTTCTTATTTAATTAATAACATTTTTAAAATACCATTTAGTAACTTAATTATTTAAGAACTAAGTTATAACTTGGTCTCCCCTTGAATTTAATACATTTAAATTTAAATCTAATTAACCCTATCAAATTAATTCCAAAATTAATATGGTCTAGTTATATAATAGTAAAGTTTTATTCCACCAAATACAATGGGTCAAGGATTTTATTTAAAATTTCTTTGACTAAACATTATGGTTATAAAATTAAATTCACCCCCTACACTACTTGAATGACCAAAATTATAAAATACCCATACCTTTTATTTTTAGAAAATATTCCCACCTGCTTCTCACCTACTTTTTGTAGGGATGAATCTCATCCTCTAGATTGATTCATTTGGAGCCCTTGGATTTAGGGATCCAACTAACCCTAAACATGGATTATGAAAGGCTCTATTTCATTTCTTTTGAATTATTGGTTCTTTTTATTTTTACAAATTTTGACGAGAAAGGAAGTGGAGGCCATGAGAGAAAGCTCAAGCTCATGGAGGGATAATCATTTTTCTTTTTTTTCTAATATTCCATTTGTACCCTCTTCTAGGGTTTGTATGTATTTTATTATTTGTTACATTATTCTTTGTTTGTATTTTCCCGATTGGGCATATGGGCATTTCATCCCATTTTAAAGAAATGTTGGAATGGTGTATATACACATGATTATGAGGCAAATACAAAC